>JANIHZ010000006.1:44608825-44622414 GCA_027478365.1 Erythroxylum rufum | reverse complement strand
AATATAAATTTTCCATTCTGTTACAGTGATAAGTATCCAAACTATTATGGCCTACATGGTGCATAAAATGTCATGAATGGAAAGCAATTGAGACCGAACCTGACTCGCTATCCTCCTGTCGTAAAACACAGAATTTTCAGGCACTGTTCCATTGAAGTTTGGACTAGTGTGCCAATAGATAGAATACAATCCTTCATGCCCTCTAAAGAACAGTTCCCACAAAGGAGCAAATGGCAGAGACCCTCTACTCAAAAACAAAAACGCAACTTTTGGGACGACCTTAAATGGGAATTCATGAATACGAGGAACCAGCGATGCTCGCCACAACAACTCTTTCTCGTCCATGTCGTGTGTCGTGTCGGGCAGCCTCGCAAACTCGTTTAGGCCGTTTCTGATTGGGGTTATGTTTGAAATATTGGAAGCTGGAGGAGGGGTTAGGGAGCTCAAAGGTTGTGATAATAGAGGGCTTTGGATGGAGAATTGGTTGAGTTGGACGCTAAAAGAGATGTCTTTGAGAAAGAAACTGAGAGTGAAACCAAAGGCTAAACCAGAGCCAAAGATGAGTAAATAGAAGATTAAGTTGTGGATTTGCATGAGGGCCTGAACAAGATTGAATGGTGCTTGTGAGCGCAGTTGCTGCTGAGATTGAAGTTTCTTCATTGCTGTTGAAGTAAGAAAGAGATGAGAGCGAAGCCTACAGTGAACCAAGGAAAGGTTTTGCTTCATGGAATGTAATAACGCTTGACATTTATAGAACAACTTAATTATGGACTCAACATTAAGTTATGTTTTCTCATTAATGGTTGTTTATGGAGAGAGAGGGAATCTTGTAAGCTCCATGGAAGTTGTAGCCAGTTTGCCTAGTCAAAGGCTTGTAAGAAAGTCTAAAAGTTTTAGAATGATTATGTATATAAACATAGGCAAGTAATATGAGAATTGTTGAAATTTTCAGAAATGATATTTGTTATCATATTTCCGGACAACTTTTATAAAATGATTATTGAATGTTCCAAGCAGACTACAATTTCTTCTCGACTCAAATGGAACCTTGGTATTCTAGAAGTTCTCCTTCTTAAACTTGTTATTAACAAAGTAAACAAATATTAAATTAAAATGTCGATTTATTTGCAATATTAACTTCTTTTTTATCTCATAACTCTTTTTTTTTTCCCAAGTAACTACACTTCTTTTATTTTAGTGGTCGTAGGACTAATGTTAGCAATAGACCAGTCCAAGCTCGAGCTGTGAACTTGAAAATTTTTCTTAAGCTCAAGTTTGTTAGCGCCTAAATATCAAAAGTTGAACTTATTAAATCATGGTTTAGTTTGTTGACTTTGAATTATTCAAGCTTGAGATCCACCAATTTGCCATGATTATATCTTACCTAAATTCATGTATATGTCAAAAAAATGTTATATTTTAATGAATCTTACATTTAATAAGCTATTAGATGAATCTTACCTTTAAACTCCTTTTTGATTTTATTCAATGCATTTACTAGTCATCAAAATTTTAACTTAGCTTGAATGAATGTAGCATTCTGGTTAAACCTGATCTATCTATTGATTATGTAAAATATTGCGTATCATCTAAACATCTATCAGCTTTTTATGTGTAGTACTATTTATTATATACAATATTACGTATTAGTTAAACATATACAATAGAACTATTTGCATCAAATTATGCCACATATTGACATTTGGAGCATGTAACTCTATTTATGTATTTAAATGAATATTAAAAAGTAAAAAGTAAAAAGTACAATACATTATATTATATTGTGGATCTTATTTTATTGTTATATTTATTTTAATAGTATGGAAAAATTTTAATTAACATAAAATATATAACAATAACAACATTTTAGTAGAAGTTCCGCTGATACGTAGAGTCTTGGGAGGTCCAGAAGTACTCATTCTCTCCCCTAACTGGTAAAAAGACTATTTTCGGTAGACCTACATGAAAAAAATAAAATAAAATATACATCTTAAAATAATAAAGTAATAATAAAAATTAAAAAATAGAAATAACGTACAAATAAAGTTTGCTTATTATATATTTTGCTATGCTTATAATCTCACCTTTGAGTTCTCTATTTAAAAAGTAAATTGATGTAAGAAAATAAAGTTTTGAATGCTAAATTTTAATATGAAATAATGAATGAAAAGTAATATAAATACTCAATATATAAATTGATTTCCTCACAACTGTTCAAAATGAATCAATGACTAATTTCAAGTTCCTCTTTAGTTACTCCAGATATTTTCCAATTTCAAGTGGCTTACTTTTTGGGAGAAAATTAATAAGTTACCATCTTGATCAAAATCAAAATTACGCTTTCTCTAATAAATTGTGTCTCCCCTTTGTTTAAGTACATAGAATAAGATATCAAACATTCATAAGCCTTTATAGTAGAACCTTCAGTTTGAGCTCTATTGCGCATGTAACACTTAAGAGAGTCTAAAAACCTATAAAGGTTAAAAAAAAAAAAGCGGTAGCATTTGTTACTAAATATTACCAAAAGACAAAAATGTAGAAGTGAATACAAATTACCTTTCAATCGGAAGCATGTATTGAAATTGAAATAGTTCATAAAGTTTTGACTCTTATAGTAAGTGAATTCCCAAATGGATGATAAAATCAAAGAATGATGATGCAAGTTTATGTAAAATCAAAAATGTCTTTTTTCATATTTTAATTTTTTTTAATTTTTGAGCCTTATAACATAATTGCTTAAAAAATAACTCAATTGTGCCAAAGTTATAGACACATCCTTCAACAAATACCCATGTATTCTAGCAGGAAGTAATCGTTGCAGAAGTATATGCTAGTCATGGCTTTTTAAGCCAAAAACTTTTTCCTCATTAGCATTAGGACAATGCGTTATATTATAGGCACAAATATTAGGAAACTTACCTGATTTAAGAAATTGAGAAAAAGTTTGTTTTTCCTTTTTGGACATAGTATAGCATGTAGGTAGAATCATGTATAACCTATCATCTCTCCTTTTTAAATGCAAATTTTTTTCTTATATTCATATCTTCTAAGTCTAGTTTAGCCTTAATTGTGTCTTTTTATTTGCCATCAATCCTCATCAAAGTACCTAAAATATTCTTATAAATATTTTTTTCAGAATGCATGACATTAAGATTATGCCTCAGTAGCAATTCTTTCCAATATAGCAAATTGAAAAATATGCTTTTTTTTATATAATTAAGATTAAGAGAAGTTCAATTTCTCTTTATACTACTTGGGTGTTTGCAAAGTATAAACTCTTGTAAATGCGATAATTGATCAAGCATATCATCACCTGATAATCGCAAAGGAGCTTCACTATGTTCTACTTTTCTATTAAACAATTTGCTTCTCCACCATCTATGTCTATGTTCCGAGTAATGATGATGTCCCATACAACATATTTTACTTCATGGCCTCATTGAATGAGTTTGATAATTACACATAGGATAAGATATATGCCTTTTAGTACTCTATCCAGACAAATCGCCATAAGTTGAAAAATCATTTATAGTCCACAAAATAGCCGTATGCATTTTAAAATTTTAACCCTCAACAACATCATAATTTTCTAATATGATATCCCAAAGATGTTTTAAATCGTCAATTAGTAGTTGTACGTATATATCAATATCCTTATTAGGGGAAGTGAGTCTTGGAACAAGTAAAGACAACATCAAAAAAAGATCCTTCATACACTTCCATGAGGGTAAATTATATGGCACTAGAATTGATAGGCACATGTTATAAAAAGTACTAAATGGATTAAATCTATCAGAGGCTAACTTAAGTTAAATATTACGACAATCCTCTTCAAACTATAAAAACTTCCCATCAAATTCTTGCCATACCTTTGAGTTTGATGGATGATGCGTAATGTTATTATCAATGTGTTTGTTTTTATGCCACCGAGTATATATGGTTTTTTTTGTTGACATAAAAGCCTTTGTAATCGTGTTTTAATAAAGAAGTATTTAAAGATTTTGTAGGTTATCCTTTTCCCTTTTTCCATCATCCACTTGCCATCTTAATGTACCATCAATAAGACATTTTTGAAGATCTTTAAACTCCTTCCAAAAGATAGCGCAATCATACTTAAAAGCATGTATTGATATATATCCTAATTTAACCCCTTTAAAAAAATTGCTTCATAATAAGATTTCACCAATCTGTGGGCAATTGATAATGCATCATTAAGAAACTCAATCACCATGTCAAAGGATTTGTTACTCCACTTATTATGTACCTTTAAGTGTAACAACTTCATAAGAAAAGATAGTTAGGAGAAATTAGAGCACCCTGGATATAATTCTTCTTATGCTACTTTTAATAATTTCTTAAAATTATCTTGTGTAATTATACCTAATGTATTAGGAAAAGTATTATCATCCATAGTCTCCATATAATTCCTCACAACCTCTAACCTTTCTCCAATTCCATCATCTACGTCGTCATTATTATCATTATCATCTACATCATAAGTGTTATCTCATCATCACCTAGATCAAGATTTCTAACATTACTTGCTTCAAAACGTTCACCATGCTAAATCCCTCGAGCATAGAATTTATCTAGGCTTTGGATTAGCAAGTGATTATATACAACATCTTGACTTTGATTGTTGAAATTTAAACAATCTATACATGGAAAAAGAATTTCACGTTGTAAACCCATTTGATCTTTTACAAATTTCATGAAAGTCTTCACTCCTTCTAAGTATTGATTGGACCATTTCCGACGAGTTATCTAACTTTTGTCTATGTAGCTATATAGTTATTAGAATATGAATGATTAGAGGTTAACTGGAGTATAAATGACATCTGGATTAAAATTAGGAACGTTAAATATAAAGTAAGGTACAGAAAAGGGTAAGATAATATGGTCAAAATCATCACAAGGGAAACCATTCAAAAATACCAAAATAAAAGCAACATTAGAAAAAGAAAGCAATATGTGGATAATTTAGATTTAAGTAAGATATCCTCTAAAACGTCACTATATTTTTTTTATTTCACCATAATTTAATGAACAAATATAGTTTCTTAAAATAATAAGAACACCTAATTTACAATTATATTTTTTGTCAACAAAATGCCTATACTTAGATCTAATTAGTTGAAATTGCGTTCTATTCAAGATAACCTAAGAATACACTATTTTGTTTTATCAGTTCTCATGACAAGTTTTACCCTAACCTATAAAGATCACGTAATCCTCTCATAAATGACTTACTTAACCCTCATTACCCACTCTGTGTTCTAACCAAACATATACTCTCTTAATATTAATGTATGAATCAAATATGGTCAGCATCATCACAAGACAAGTCATATCACTTATAGTTTTTGGTACTTTAGAATGGTAATTATCAAAGATAATTTTTTAGTGCCCTCAAATAGAGGTGGGAGATAATATTGAATAAGTTTATTCAATGGAGTTGTCAATCTATGTTATTAAGGAAAGATAGAGAAAAACCTAGAAAAAAAGAATTGAAAAGGGCCCTAACTAGAAAATTGAGTTTAGAATCTAATTGTAAAATAGAAAAGGTGTTGCCTATGTCTGAAAAAAGTTTTAAAAATTTGGGGATCCAGAAAATAAAATTGGAAGTCATTTTTAAAAGGATTTTGAAGTAATAGAAATAAAATATGTATTTGAATGCCTAAGAATTTATTAGTTAACTTAAATCTTAAAATTAAATGCTTAGAGTGATGATGAGGAGTTGAATAAAAATTAAAGCATCTTGATGAAGCCTAATAGTTTGTGACTTTTACCTGGTGCTTGACATGAAATGCATGAAATTGCCTAAACTAATATTCCTCTTTTTTCCAAATCTTAGGTACTAAACTACCAAATAAGATTCTAAAGTTGATAAATTCCTCCTTAGACATTCATCTTTTTCTAGTAATTTTACTTTAAACATATTGAATTCAAAAGCATCAAATATGAAATCAACAAAATAATTGCCTAAATTAGAGTAGAAGACCATTAACAAATACAAAACACAAACTGCACTTAAGTGTATCAATTAGGCACTTGAGTAATCAATTGAGGTACTTTGCAAATTTCCCAGGGCAAGCAATCTTTTCAAAATAATAATCAATCTTCCCAGAACAAGGCTATACATAAAGGAGTAAGGTAAAAAAAAATCAACATATTCTCCGAAGTCTTCATAGTTTATCATTAATTAACTTTAGAACTACACCGATAGACGTGTGCAGAAGAAACCCCATAGAGATTTCATTTTTAATAACTAAATCAGTCAAAAACATGATCAATTTAAGTAGATATAACACTCATTTTTCTACAAGTTCCGCACATCACGTAAAACGAAAGTCTCCATGATAAGGCCTAGGCCTCCAATGAACCTATTCTCATACCTAAACATAACATGTCCTAAAAATGCATGTGTTTTTATTTACCTGTGTCCTTTCTCTACTCTTGTTTTAGTTTATTTAACATGTCTAGAAGGCCTTACCTAAAATCTATTTAGGATGTTGCAACATGTTTTCTATATATTTAGGAAACCATGTGTCAAGCTATGTCAATATAAGTATTGTTGCTATTGGATCATCCACATGTTTTAAATAAACTAGCTTATAATAAACATCCTATAAGCTAGTGTCCTAAAAATTTATCAAATCCAAAATATTTTGACTAAAATCTAATATCCTTTAATCATCAATTGAAATTGTCACAATTTTTTATGGATAAATTCCAATTTTAGCTACAAAATTATTCATGCAAATATTGCAAGAGGAAATAAAGTTGCTAAATTCATATTAAAAAATTCCCTTTACTATTGCAAAATGAAATGATGTTGTAAGAACTTTACTTTTCCCAAAAATATCACCCATAAATCCCCTTTAATCCTCAAATAAAATCACATATAAATAGCAATAAACCATCATAAGACCTGGAAGTCATACTACTATACATTACCTGTCTTATCAGAACTCAAGAAACAAGCTTTAAGCTGAACAGAACCTAAAAAGGTAAGGCTTTTAATCTATCAAGTAATGTAATATATAAAAGCAAAGTTTCAAGTAAGTTTACGTGGAGACTGAAATGATAGTTAATCAAAAAAGGCAAGTATTATCAATAGGACCTGCCTTACCTGCTTGTTCAATGCAAAGACTTTGTAAGCTAGCCAAGATACAAAACTATAATGCAATCTGGATAATAATGGAAATTGCCATTCATCCTCCATGAAGACAAAAGACATAATCCTACTTTCCACAGGAGACTAAAAACAGTAAAACTGAAATGAACTCTTAAACCTTACCATCCAACCTAATAGAAAAATGCCAAAACCAAGTTGGTGTCTCTGTATTTGTTCATATGAAAAGGCTATTCTTTTTTTTATGATAAGGCATAGAAGTGGAGTGAAAAGTTGATAAAGCATAGTGAAGCAAAAAAAAAAATTCAAGATAGATATCGAAGAATGAAGAAGCAAAAATAAAATCCTATTCACAAAACCCAATTCAACGAAGAAGATGAAAAACAGAGAAATAGCTTACTTACATGAAAAAGATAGAAGAGGAGGAACACACATAGATAAGCAAATAGCCAGAACATGAACAACAAAGAGGAAAATGACGAGGAAAGAGGAAAGAAGAAGGAATAGTTGAAGCAGAAGATAGAAGAAGAAGACGATGAAAAGACAGATGAAGGAAGCAAGAGAGATCTATGTTTAGGTTATAAATTTCAGAAAATGATGTAAGTTAAGTGGAAAAATCACATCATTTACACTATTTTTATTCTTCTTCTTTTAGCTGCAAATTTATTTTCGTAGCCAAAAAATTTTTCCTACAAAAATTAAAAAATGTAGTTAATAATTGGAACACATTTGAGTTTTAGCTACGAAAATATTTTCGTAGCCAAAACCTTTTTCTTACGAACTTCAGAAAATAGCTAGAATATATTTGAGTTCTAACTACGAAAAATATTTTATTACTAAAAAATTTTTGCTACGAAAAGTTGTTCACAATGAAAAATGTAGCTAAAAATTATTAGCTACAAAACAAAATTGTAGTTAAACAAACATAGCTAATAGCCTTTAAAAAACTCGTCAATATAAAATTTTTTAAAGTACTATTTCAATAAGCCATAATTTTTAAATTTTATAGCCAAAGAATTACTTTTAGTTATGATTTTTCAATTTTGTAGCCAAAAAGTTATTTTTAGTTGCAAATTTTAAACCGTAGCAAAACAAAAATGTATCCAAAAGTGATATTGGTTGTAGTGACTTAAAATGAAATGCATATATCTCCTAAATGCAATTGAAGGGAACTAAAGAAGTAATATAGGTCATCACCTCTATGACATTGTAATAATAAGGATGAGGCAATTTCTAAATTGTTTAACCAAGTAATAAATGAGAGTTCAAGGTTTAGAACACTAATGTTAACGTGAAGTATATTAAAAGACAAAGAGTTATTATTAATGACATTACTAAAAGAAATGATATGTTTATCTAATATGTCTTAATACGTTAAATGTGAGTTTGAAAGGTAAATTGAATGAGAAAATAAATGAATTAAAGTTAGGAATTACGTATGCTTGAACTATAGATAAGAAATATACTTTAATGAAAGAGGTTTAATATCATAAAAAATGAATCATACCATTTTTACATGATTCATCGATAAGAATAATATAAACTATAATCTCAGTTGATATTATGTAAGGATCTTTGAGACTATTTGAACGTCAAATTAAAATACCTTTTTACTTTACTTATAATTTTAAAGAATTAAGTTAATATTTGTTATCTTATAATATTGCTAGAAGATAATGAATTAATTGATCTAATAAGATATTCTATAAAAGATATGTAATTTGATTTAAAGAGTTAAGAAAGGAGAGAAATCATTATAAAATATTTAAAAGATTCTACTACTTTATAAAAAGCAATACAAATATAAAGTATTTATATAATAAAATTGTGATAATAATTAATGCGATAAATGATTTAGGGTATACAAATTGAAAATTGAAAATGTAAAGCATGCTGACCCCATTGTATCTTAGCAGAGATGTTGGGATAATTTCAAGACACTCATAATAAGTCTCACGTAATAATAATTTATTTTAATTTAAAGAATATCTAATTATGCTCATGCTTATTTACATAAGTGCCCTACAATAACTAATGTGGCAAATATAATTAGATAAATATAAAATGAATATGTTTTATTAGATATATATTACTTTGTAGGAAATTAATTTTCTCTAAGTACTTATAAGAGAAAAGAGACAGTATATTAAAAAAAATACAAAATGTATTTTCTAGAGTGGTAGAAGACTTATCAACAAGTTGATTTTAGAAGTCTTTTAATTTATAAATTATCTATAAATATTTCTTTGTAAATCTTTGTATCAACACTAATAAGTAGATCTTTTATTATTCAGATAATATTATCTTTTTCAAAATTATATTTTTATATACACGAATTATCTTCTGCACTCTAGTTTTCATCATTTTGATAGGCCCTCCAATCTCCAACGATCGAGAACTGCCACCCGGATGGACTCCTAAAATCTGAGGACCTTTGGAGCCAACTCCAATAACCTGTCCAAAGCATCAGAAGAGAACTTCCTTGCAAACAGGACGCAAGTACGGGTGATCTCTCCATTGTACTCACAAGTGGTGGAATTCCTTAGCCTTTCCAATAAACCAATGGTGACATCTAACGCTCCGAAGTTATCTGGATGAGCTGAACGCCTGGACCAATGAACCCATGTTAATGACCTGTTTGTATTCTCCTCCCAAAACTTGATACTTACAAAAGTTGGCAAGTAATACTCGTCGCTGAAACATGGGCCTACGCAAAATTCCTGAAACGCCGGGAAATATATCTGGTCGGAGACAACCTCCACGGCAAGGCCACGTTCCATTTGGAACCATTGGGACCCTTTTCGCCATTGATGACGCTCAACTACGGGACTAATTTGTGGGTTATAATGGCGACGGACCTCCGAGACAGGTAAGTCGCTGTAGACCGAGACATAAGACAGGCTTGAGCCCATTAGATAAGAGTAAACCGTGGAGAAGTTAAACAGAGGAATGCATGATTCTGAGATGAGAGCAAAACGTTGGTTTGAGAAGTCCAATAGTGCATTGGCTAATAGGCGACGCTCCGCTTCAATCATTGAATTGGTTCCCCAGTGAACCTCCTGCAATAGAAAAATTATTGATCGGATCGCACCAGAGGGCTATATCTTAACACAAGTTCATTAACCGCATAACGTATACAATAGATTCTATAGATAGTAAAACTAAAACCCAAATATCCGATGAGATGCCATGCCAATCCAGAAAGCATTTACGTTCTAAATCTGGGAAAATGACAGAAATAGCCAAACGGTAGTTATAAAGTCCTCTTTTAATTTTGCTAGGTCATTACCATTTCCGCTATCTTGCATTTAGTATTAGTTAATGCTGGATTAAGACAGTGAAAGCGGAAATGGTAATAACCTAGCAAAATTAGAAAAAAACTTTATTAAACGTAAAAATAGAAATGTACGTCGTTTGATTTATTTTACGTATGTGAATTTGCTGGTCCACGGAGACCTTTTTTGATTGCTCAATTCCTCTTTTTCTTGTATTTTCAAGTTAATTGATTGGCAAGTTTACAGAACAAATACATCATGCATATGTATATTCCTAAACTTATAGATTATCATCCAGTTTTAAAGTAATACTTTGCTGGAGAAACATGCATATTTCTTAGTTTATTTCTTTCAGATACCTCCCTTCTTTACTTGGAGTATCTGTCGTACATTTCCATGATAGTCTGGTTGAATTCAAGTTACATTGATGAGTAACTGAAACAAAGAAATTATTCTGTTGATTATGATATTATAGCCATTTCTTAGAAGTGATCTCATGGGAGCGGTGCTGTTAGGTTGAGTTACATTTTAGTTTTGCTTTCTTGACAATATCCTATAAAACCATGTGGGTTGTAATTGATACAGGTAACTTGAGTTACATTTCGATCTCTTCACTTTTTTGCATAGTGATTTGAGTATGTGAGGAATCAGAGGCACTTTATCATTTAATTAAGAGTATTTAGAGTTAGTTTAGTATTACAGAGATGGTAGTTACAGATATACTTCATCCCTTCACTGATCTTACAACTTGAAGACCGAATATTAGTTATTAAATTTACTCAACAATTTACCACACCCTCGCCTATACAATTCTTTTCCTCTTTCAATTCAGGAAATTGGGTTAACTGTTCTAGTCAAATCCTAGGTATGGTTTCATTTCCTTTCCTGTCTGAGAAAGCTTTGTACAATGCAACTTTGGTTTTACTCAATTCTAGGTATTATTTTATATTTTGTTTGTTGTAAATGGCGTTTAGGAACGGTTCGATGATATTAAGAAGTTGAAACAATTATCCCTAGAAATATTAATTATGCTGTATGTTTTGTAGTCAAGCTTGTTGACAACATTAAGATGCAACAATATTTTTGTATAATGGGGAAAACCATGTTACTCAACTTGCTAACAAAATCTAAATTAGTAAATGAGACCGAAGAACTGACCTTACTCGGTATCCTCGTGCCGTAAAACACAGATTTTTGAGGCACTGTGCCATTGAAGTTTGGACTAGTGTGCCAATAGATAGAATATAATCCTTCATGTCCTTTAAAGAACAATTCCCATAAAGAAGCAAATGGCAGAGACCCTCTACTCAAAAACAAGAACGCAACTTTTGGGACAACCTTAACCGGGAATTCATGGATACGTGGAACCAACGAAGCTCGCCACAACAACTCTTTGTCTTCCATGTCATGTGACGTGTTGCGGGGTTTCATAAACTCATTTAGACCGACTCTGGTTTTGGTTACGGTTGAAATATCGTAAGCTGGAGGAGGGGATTGAGAGATGAAGGATTTTGATAATGGAGGGCTTTGGTCGGGGTATTGTTTGAGTTGCATTGCCTTCAAGGAGATGTCATTGAGAGAAAAACTGAGAGTGAAACCAAAGGCTAAACCAGAGCCGAAGATGACGAAATAGAAGATCAAGTTTTGGATTCGTATTAGGGTTTCAACAAGCTTGAGTGATAAATTTAGGCGTAGTTGGTGCTTAGAATCCATGTTCTTCAGTGTTGTTGTTGAAGAGATTTGTAGATCGAAAGAGATGATAGATTGGAATGGTAAGGGTGAAGGAAGGGTTCGAAATGAATTATCCTAGAAAGGCTTGGCCTTCTATATTATGCGTACATATTAATAAGCATGCAAGGGAGTTGATCCTTCTGTAAATATAAAGAACTTTTAGTTGCAGGGAAAAAAAAAAGTTGTCTTTTGGTCTAGTTGGTTAAAGAAAAATGAAACATCGAAATATTAAATACTTGTTGGCTATCGCTAATTGCCTTTTTCATTATTGTGATAATATTGGAAGATCACATCACATCCAATTGATTTGACCGTAATTAAGTAGATGTCACCCCTATTTTTATATGCTGGAATTTCCGTAATTTAGAATATTAAGCAAGGTGTACAAAACAAAATTCATTAAAAACATAATTGAATCACTAAATATTCACTCAAGGACGGGCTTGACCTACCTAGTTACTAATTAGAATGTCTAACCTCTAAACCTACCTTTACTCGGCTACTGATTTTGCCTGATTAATTCAGTTATTCTCAACTCCTGGATTGTCATGCCAATCCCGAAAGCATTTACGTTCTAAATCTGGGAAAATGACAGAAATAGCCAGGGGGTAGTTATAAAGAACAAGTATTAAGTTTACATCTATATATTCCATTCCATATTTAATGCAGTCACAATAAATCTTTCATTTAGTATTAGTTAATGCTCGATTAAGACAGTGAAAGCGGAAATGGTAATGAGCTAGCAAAATTAGAAAAGGACTTTACTAAATGTAAAAATAGAAATGTAATTCTGATAAATAAGTTATGAAAAATTTGTGGGGAACACATGGGAATAGTCAATAATATTTATTTATATATCAGATCTTTTATTTTATGTTATGTCAGATATTTAAAAATGGTATTTAGTGTGGGGGGTTTACACATCATATTAGGCATGACTCGTTGCAAGTTGCAAAACTCTAGGATATTCACTCGGGCCTCGTTTTAGCTTGGTTAATGAGATACCGCCGAGTTATTGTCAAAGTGGACTCCTTAAAAGTCATTAATATCTTGTCCACCTCACGGCCCGATTTTACTGAGCATTCTTCTTTGTTGGCGGGTATTCGAGAGTTACTCGAACGTGATTGTAAGACGCAGCTCAGCACGTGTATCAGGAAGGGAACCAATGTGCGGGTAATTTGGCCGACCTCGCAATCCGAACCAAGCCGAGCATTGTTTACCTTCAAGGACCATGATAGGTCCCAGTCAAAACCTGCTAGAACAAATGAAAAGAGAAAAGCAAATATGCAGAAACAAATATGCAAAATATTCTACTTTTGGTGAGAATAAACCAATAACTTAAGTTGACGCTAAAAATCCCCCTTAACATTGATAATTGAAACATTTAAATACAAAATCTGCAGCAACTACCTTAGTCCTAAGTACAAGGAATTCTAAATACTAAAGAT
>JANIHZ010000006.1:44465510-44476205 GCA_027478365.1 Erythroxylum rufum | reverse complement strand
AACCATACACATTTCTGTTCTCGAGACGGAGACAGTTTTATCTGTTTTGTCCATCACAACCAAATACCTTACTGTCTCCAATTTTTGTTTTGCTTAGTCTTGAAATTTTTGTTCTATTCCGTCTCTGCATACTGGAGATAACAACCATACGTAGCGTTAGTGGACACACTTCAGATTTGTTTCCTACAATGGAGAACAACTTGATGGAGTATGTCCATGCGATCGATGGTGGATTCAACGCGAATCCACTTCGTAAATATGATCCATTCTCACCAACGTACAATTCGGGGTGGCGCGACTATCCGAATTTGTGCTATAGAAACCCACAATAGCCGATGAACAATGGAGGAAGAGCATCAATGCCCCCTAGTTTCCATCAAAATCAAACTTATGCCTCAAGGCCAAATCCTCAGAATTCGGTTCCTTTTTCTTCTACTTCTAATTTTGAAATTTCTGATTTGAAGGAACTTGTAAAAAATATGGCTACTAACATTGTTGCAATGTAGCAAAATTTCTTATCTTTTTAGTAGAAAGCATATGCTAGTATCCAAAATCTAGAGAAATAATTGGGCGAAATCGTATCCTCGATGAGTAGACTCGAGGGGCAAAATAGTGGCAGGCTACCCTCTCAAGCTTTGCATCCTAAGATATCTGTCCAATCTGTTGAGCTTCGTAGCAGAAGGGCTCTCGTTGAGCAGAAAAAGAAAGGGATTACCTTAGACGAGGAAGAGGAACTTGAGACACACCCTGACCATGTTAAACAATCTATGGTCATGGTTCCCAACACTAAAACAAATTCTATTTTTACACCCCTTCCTGAATAGAATATGATTGAAACTTTCAAAGGAAAAATGGATTCTATTTCTTCGCATCTTTCTGGACAGAATAATACAAAAAAGTCCAGGAACAAGTTAGATTCGGTTCCTCTAATTCCTGCCCAAACCAACGTTTAATAGGGTACCAAAGGTAAATTCTAAACCTGTCAATTCTGATTTTCAGTTGATGCCTCCATTTCCTTTGAGTTCTAAGAGTTCGAGGGCTAAGCAAGAGGAGAAAGAGAGAGACATCTTCGATTTGTTCAAGAAGGTGGAGATCAACATTCCACTTCTTGATGCAATTCAGCAAGTCCCCAAGTACGTGAAGTTTTTGAAGAAACTTTGCACGACCAAGTGCACCCATCGATTAAAAGGTTATGAGATGGTGAACATGGGTAAGGCTATTTCTACTATTTTGAAACCGAATATCCCATGCAAGCAGAAAGACCTCGGTGCATTTGCCATTCTATGCATAATAGGTAACACCTCATTTGAGAGGGCTTTGTGTGACTTAGGCCCATCCATTACTGTGATGCCTAAATATGTGTATGATGCCATAAGTCTAGAATCTTTGCATGCGACGAGTGTGGTTATACAGTTAACAGATCGTTCCTTCATTTATCCGCTCAGTTTGGTAGAGGACGTCTTGGTTAAAATAGGTGCTTTGCTGATTCCTTGTTACTTTTATGCACTTGACATGGATATGGACACTTCATATAAGAGTACACCTATTTTGTTTGGCAGACTAGAACCAAGATTGATTGTGAACATGATATGCTTTCCATGCGTGTAGGAGATGATGTGGTTGAATTCAACATTAATAATGTTGTCCAATATCCACTTGATCATGTTTTTTTGATTAATTGTCTAGATGATATTGATGAGCTTGTATATGATCACTTGGAGTTAGAATTCGATAATGGTTTAGACTTGACACTGTGGCACGATTTTGGTAGTAAGAACGCCATGACTTATAGTGGTGATTATGATGATGATATGCGTACATTGTGCTTGCTTCCTAAAGTCATTGATTTTGTTTTTGCTTTACATGTACTTTCCCCCATTCCTTATGAGGTGGCTTTCATTGATCTTCCTATATCGCATAAGAAACTTTTTCCATCTATTATGCATGCACCTGAGCTTGAGTTGAAACCTTGGCCTAATAATCTTAAGTATGCATTTTTTGGTGATAACAATACTTTACCGGTTATTATTGCAAAGAATCTAACGAGTGTGCAGGAGGAACGGTTTTTGAATGTTCTTTATGAATATAAGACGGCCATAGGATGGACGTTGGCTGACATCAAAGGTATTAGTCCTTCAATGTGTATGCATAGCATACTATTTGAGGAAAATTCTAATCCAATAAAGGAGATGCAGCGTCGCCTTAATCCACCCATGATGGAGGTGGTAAAAACTGAATTACTTAAGCTTTTCGATGCACGTGGTTTCAAAGAAAACGGGGATCACTGTGGTGAAGAACAAAGATGATGAGCTTGTACCTCAAAGAGTACAAAGTGGATGGCACATATGTGTGGATTATAGGAAGCTGAATACGACGATGTGCAAATATCACTTCCCTTTGCCATTTATGGACCAGATGTTGCAGAGACTAGTAGGTAAGTCTTTTTATTGTTTCCTCGATGGGTATAATGGATACAATCAGATTGTGATCAATCCTAAGGATCAAGAAAAGATTACTTTCATGTGCGTCTTTGGCACATTTGCATATAGAAGGATGCCCTTCGGTTTATGCAATGCCCCTGCGACTTTTCAGTGATGCATGGTGAGTTTCTTTTTAGAGTATGTTGAAAGAATCATCGAGGTATTTATGGATGATTTTTCTGTTTATGGTGATTCATTTGATCATTGTCTTAAAAATATATCTTTAGTGCTGAAAAGATGTATGGAAACTAACCTTATTTTGAATTATGAGAAGTGTCATTTTATGGTTGAAAAAGGAATTGTTTTAGGGCATATGGTTTCTTCAAGTGGTGTAGAGGTCGATAAAGCAAAAATTGATATTATTCTGTCTTTGCCTTACCCCTCATGCATGAGGGATGTTCGTTCTCTCCTTTGTCATGCAGGATTTTATCGACCCTTCATTAAGGATTTTTTGAAGATTGTTGTGCCCCTTTGTAAGCTTTTGGCAGAGGACGTCGAATTTGTTTTCGACGATGCATGTAAACGGGCATTTGACACTCTAAAACAAAACCTCATATCTTCTCTCATCATCTGACCACCGAATTGGGAGCTGCCTTTTGAGATTATGTGCGATGCAAGTGACTTTACCGTGGGGGTAGTTCTTGGATAGTGAGAGGGCTGACTTTTGCACATCATTGCCTACGCTTCTCTCACTCTCAATGACACACAACTCAACTACCATACGACCCAAAAAGAGCTCTTTGCTGTTGTGTTTTCTTTTAGAAAAGTTTCGGTCATATTTATTGGGTACTAAGGTTATTGTTTTTTTTTTCTGATCATGCAGGCCTTAGGTACCTTATGCAGAAAAAAGGAGACCAAACCGAGGCTTATCTGCCGGATTTTGCTTCTACAAGAGTTTGATCTCCAAATCAGGGACAAGAAAGGTGTCGAGAACTTTGCTGCTGACCACTTGAGTAGATTGCGCAACAAAGATGCCAAGGGCCAGATCTGTTCTTGCTGAATTCCTTGATGAGAAGTTGTTTGCGCTGACTTCCTCCTCGTCACAGCTGTGGTATGCTGATTTGGTTAATTTTCTACTTGCCCACGAGCTAACCATAGGTATGAAAAAAGCCTAACATGATAAATTTCGCACTGATTCTAGATTTTACTTTTGGGATAATCCATACTTGTGGAAAATTTGTTCAGATTAAGTGATTAGGCGTTGTGTGCATCAAGATGAGTTTCATTCTGTTTTAACGTTTTGTCACACTTATTCTTGTGGTGGCCACTTTGGTGCCAAGCGCACAACACATAAGGTACTTGACAGTGGATTCGTTTAGCCTTCGTTGTTCAAAGATGCATTTGAATTTTGCAAGACATGTGATCGATGCCAAAAGGTAGGAAATATTACTCATAAGAATGAGATGCCATAAACTTTCTTGTTATTTGGTGAGGTCTTTGATGTTTAGGGCATTGATTTTATAGGTCCTTTTCCTTTATCTAACAGAAATTTATACATCCTACTTGCAATCGATTATGTATCTAAGTGGGTCGAGGCATTAGCGACCAAATCTAATGATGCTAAAGTTGTCGTCAATTTTGTGAAGTCTAACATTTTTGACAGGTATGGCATTCCCAAAGCTATCATTAGTAACCGAGGAACCCACTTTTGCAACCTATCTTTCGTGGCCTTGCTGAAAAAGTTCCATATAGTCCACCGAACTTTAACCTCTTACCATCTGCAGACGAGTGGTCAAGCATAATTGTCAAACCGCGAAATCAAGTCTATCCTGGAGAAGAATGTGTAACCTAATCAGAAAGATTGGAGTCTTTGATTAGGTGATGCACTGTGGGCTTATCACACTGCATATAAATCACCTATAGGCATGTCACCTTTTAGGATGGTTTATGGAAAGAATTGTCTTCTTCCTATGGAGCTTGAACATCACGGATTTTGGGCCATTAAACAGTGTAACTTAGATGAGGACAATGCTGGAATTCATCGCAAGTTACAGTTACAAGAACTCAAGGAGTTACGGAATGACGCCTATGAGAACGCACAGATTGTTAAGGAAAGGGCAAAAGTATACCATGATCGAATGGTTGGAAGCAAGGAATTTTTGGTAGGTTAGAAAGTTCTTCTCTTCCAATCACATATCAAGCTCTTTCCTGGTAAGTTACGTTCTCAATGGCATGGTCCTTTCGTTGTTACTAATGTATTTCCACATGGCACTGTTGAGATTTGTGACATAGGTAGTAGCCGAAGCTTCAAAGTTAACGGACATCGATTAAAGCCTTTTTATGAAGGTTCCAAGGACATTCAGATGGAGAAAGTGGCTGTAGACATGCCAAACTATGGAGAATGATGCACATACAATGTCGAGCTAACAACCATAACCAAACGCGCTTAACGGGAAACAACCCATTAGAGATAAATCAGATTTGATTTCTTCTTTCCCTTATTTTTCCTTTTGGTTTTTCTTGCTTTTTCTGGGTTTCGAATTATGTTTCTATTTTTCAGATTTGGTGTGAATCTTCCTTCTTGCATTTACTTCAACATTGAGAACAATGTTGCGTTTAAGTTTGGGGGGAGACTTTAGTTTGTTTCTAGGTTATTCTCGAATTTTAAGGTAGTCTAGGTTCGGATTTATGCTATCTTTTAAGGGGCAAATTGCTGCACCCTCTTGCTCTTGCTTGAACTTGAGAATTTTCATTTTAGTTACATGTTTTGCATGAAATAAACCATAAAATTTGAAATTTTTTTTCACAAATTACAACAATATTTTCTATTTTTCTTGCATCTTAAGTATTTTAACCTTTTTTGAGATTCCCAATCGTTGAACAAGTTCGAGTATTATGCATGAGATTTGGTTAATAACGATGAATGCATAAACTTGATGAAATTATTCTTTGTTGTGTGCATTCTTTCAACGGTATAATTCTCTAGAACTTGCTTAATATCTTGACTAAGCATGCTTGCATGAGCATGATAAAGGCATCTAGGTTAAACCACTTAAACTTAAATAGCCAACCAAAAGCATGATTTCCATTAGAAAGCCCCTTTGAGCTTTTATCCTTTTCTTTGCTTTATACATTATTAACTTAGCCTTGATCTCAATTTTATACTCTATACCCTATAGCCAAGGTTACTAGAGCATCTATTTGGCAAAGTTGAATATGTGATTTGGTTGATATATGAGGATATGGTGTTAATCTAAATGTTTGTCTATGAACACAACTCAGCATTGTTGAAAAAAAAGAGAAAAAAATTTCTGCCGTGATATGAGAGAGAAAAGAAAGTGTTTCCCAAGTGTTTCAAATTATATACTTGTCTATGGGAAGTCCGAATGGAATGAAAAGAAGTGGAGTTGTTTATGTTTAATTTGCAGAATTATGTGCCTGGATGCATACATATACATGAGTTCTATGATATTCTGTATAGCTTTACTTCCTTTGCTTTAGCCTTCTCTTATCTTTCTTTTACCTCACCTTTAGCCAAGCCCTATTACAACCATGCTAAAGACCTTTTGATTTGTGTATAGTATATGCACACTTAGATAGTGTTGTCAAGATTGAAAAGCAAGCATTTGGTAGAATGTATTCGTTGATCGAAGTTTGACAGTTACACATTTGAGCCTAAATAGTTTGAGTGTTGGAGTGTATATCAATAAGAGGACTTATTATTTCAATACGGCATAGATTTCCTCTAACTCTATTATGCTAGATTAGTTCGACTGTTACATGTAAATTGAGTTCATTGTTTTTATGTGTTGATCGTGGAAAACCGAGTTTTATTTATCATACTTGAATTACGTAATATGGTTGGGGATTTGATTTGAATGCTACATACTTAAGTATTTTTCTTCGCATTGCATGTTTTTATTTTTCTACACTTTGTTCTTTAGGTTTTCTATAGTTCTACTTTATGTTCTTTTTCTTACTTGAGGGCAAGCAAGAGCTGAGTGTGAGGGAATTTGATACACTCATATTTTCATATATCTTTAGGACTTAATTCAGAGTCATTTACATTCATCTATAGCTTGTTTATCATGTTTTAGAATTATTCAGGTTTTGTTGACGTAAAATGCATAAATGAAACAAATAGACTCGAATTGCACTATTTTTGGATTTTTGGCAAACTTGACTTCTAGTCATTGTGGAATTTTTATCTCAAGATTGGTTTAGCCAAAAATTCTAAAATTTCATACTTAAATACTTGACTCATTGAATGATATTTTGGGACTAATTGTAGATTTTTCTGAGTTGAAACTTAGGAGAAAAAATTCCCAAAGGTTGCGTCAGAATTTTGATCGCCATAATGACTTTTCGACAATGTTTCAATCATAACTTTTGACTCAAATGGTGGAATCCAGTGATTCAAGTCTCAGATTGAACCTAACTAAAAAACAAACCTACAGATAAAATTTAGCTCTTGAATCGTCACCATTTGGTTATTATGCACTATCGAAATTGACCCTAGTATATTGTCAGAAATGCAGTTCAAAGTTGGCAAGACTTGATTCGATTTTTAGAGCACATGGATGACATGGAACGACTCCATTGGATGCTTAAAGATGACTGGATGTCCACCTCATCAAGCCACACCACTTGGGATGGCTGGTTAGGCCCATGCTGAAGATTTTTTGCCACATCTGTCAATTCTTGTTTAGGCAGAAATTTGTTTTCCTTGTTTGTCTATGAATTAGGTTAGACACCTCATTATTGTAATTCATATAAAATTTGACTTTTGTCTCTAGGTTTAGGGGTCACCCTCTTCTGGTAGTTTTCTCAATTGCTAGCTGAAATCCTTTTTCTCTTCTTTTCTATTTTTTTAGACGCAAAATCCTTGGAGAATTGGGTGATAACTGAATTGTACAAGGTATGTGTGGCTAAGCTTTTAATTCAATTTTAAAGGGTAGTACCCTTCGAATCGATTTTAATTTATGAGGGTTTAATCTTAATCGGTTCTTATGTTCGTGTGTTGCAAACATGTGTTTGAATTCTAGTTGTTTAATGGCTAATCTGAACTCGTAAATCTTAAAATCCTAAATTAAGGTTTATAAGGGATTTTTGGATGCTGTTTGATTAATTGATGGTAGTAGTTGCCAGATTAATTAATTTGTAGCTAGGTTGTTGATAGTAGTTGTCAAACCTATCCTAAGAGAATTTGAACTTTGTCTTAAACTGATGATAGTAGTTGTCGAGGTTTTCAAGGCAAGATCATTAAACCAACTATCGTAATGCTCGTACGCAACTTAGGTGGATTAGTAGTTATGAACCCTATGATTGTTTATGAAGGTTTGTTGACTTAGTAGTTAAGAAGCATAAAATCAGTAAGTTGGTGATCCTTGATTCTACGCACATTGTATATAAATAATTCCTAGAGTTTGATGAATGAATTAATTGGTTTCGTTGGTGAAATCCTTTGCAATTGAAGTTTCCGTAACTCTGTTTTTATCCTAATCTTTCAATTATGATTTCTTCCTAATTTTAATTTAGCACTTGTTTAATTTCGTGTTCTTTAAATTCTGAATTGCTTAGATAAAAAACCCCTAATTACTTATTTCCATGCACTGATTTGAGTTAATTGATTTACTTTTGTTAAGTTTTGTTTGCGTCAAATATGATTCTGTTCGCGTCAGATTATCTTTTGAATTCTGTTTTCTATTAGTTGTTTCTGTTTTCTGGTTTAGTAGTATCTTGCATTCGATACTGAATCATTTAGGTTAGATTGCATTTTCGATTTTTGTTTCATTTTTGTTTTTGTGTCTGTTTTCGTTTACTGAAATTTTGTTGACAAGTTTGATAATAGTTAGCATTCCAATATCAGATGCTCGAGGGAATGATCCCTACGTCCATATACTACTTGTAATTCATGTAGGGTTAATTTGCAAGGGTAACAACACCTTGTCAACTATCATAAAAGCACCAATTCAATTGGCTTTAAAATTTTTCCAAAATGATCTATGGTCCCAACTTATGATTTTAATGAAGTTTCTAATGTTGAGTTCAAAGACAAAATGTTTGAAGAAGGTTACATAATTGACTCCCTTCTTAATGACATTCTTCTGCTCTTGTTATTGACATTGTTATAAATATTGTATCAATATTAGTATCGATTTAATTTTAGTATGGTGTAGTATTGGTACTGATCAATATTGGGTACTATTTTAGGTAATTTTTAAAAACTACAAAATAACTCCTAAAATTTTAAAATTACAAATATATAATGTTTTTATTTTACATCAACCATGTCTCTAAAAATTATAATAATATAAATTTGAAATAATAATTATCTCTTTATTTTTGTTAATAATACTTTTTACATATTTCATATATAAACAATAACAACAATTAATATAAAAAAGCTCATTTTATCATCATACATATATAAACCTATGAATAATGCAAAGTACTTAAAATGCTATAATTTGCATCATATAATAAAGAATAATCATAACATCATATAGTAAGAAAATAAAGGTCAATGATTCCATAACTATTACAACAAGAGTTCATACTAAAGAACACAACTAAGTAGAAGCTAAACCTGAAATAAAAATATTTACAATCATTAAAAATAATTTAAGCACTAAAGATAGATGGCATGGCAACTTTGATCCAACTTGTGAGCATGCAAGCTATTAAGACATGAATCACCTTTTCTTCAATTGCACATATTTGATAGCTGTGTGGAGCCAACTGCTTCATAAGCTGGAAGCCTATTGCACTTCTTACGACTGTAATGTCATGCTGAATTGGGTTATCTAAGTTTTCAATTAGCAAAAGAAGGATGGCAAGCTGTTTAAAACATTTTTCATAATCATAACTTACGATCTATAAAAGGAGAGAAACAGAAGGCAATACTTAAGCGAGGATACAAGCAAATATTAATTGGCAGAGAACATCATTAATAAAATCAAAGCTCTTGCAATAGCAAAGGGAGCAACACATGACTTGTCAATAAGAATGATGTTAAGATGGAACTTGTAACTTAGTTTTTGTTCTAAATTGCTTTTTGAGCTAGCCATTGTAATATAGTGTTTTGTTGATTTCCTAAAGAGTGATCTCATTGTAATGTTGTAAATTGTTTAACTGTAGTCAATTAAAATTACTTCAATTTTAAAAAAAGTTTTATGTTTATGCATCAAATACAAGTGAAATTAAAAGAAAAGAGAAGAAATGAAAAAAAACTGAAACTTTATTCAATCGAATATCCACTCAAATTGCATTGACTTAAATTTTTACTTAGTGCAAAATCCTGATTAATGAGAGGAGTTTCATCTTCACTATCGTTCAAATTCATTGAACCAAATGATATGTCAATACTTTTCTATCTAAGATTATCCTCGAAGTCATTCTCATCTATTAAACTTGGTTTCTCATAAACCTAACTCGATAAAAGATTGATATGGTCAACATAAATTAAATCTATAGAACTATTTGTTTTATTAAGAGTCCTAGTAAACAAATTAAATTAAATTATTAAGAAATTACAAGAAATTATATTCAACTTAATAATGATAGTAAGATACCTTTCTCGAAGCTTTAAGTTGTATTGAACAAAAACCAAGTTGTTCATTGTTTTGTGTTTCAATCTATTTCTGTTCTTAGAATGGATGAATTAAAATGTGCTCTAATTCCTTTCACACCATGTTACACTTATACATTAACTTTAAATTAGAATTACAAACCTTTGTAACTCTAGAACACTACTTTCGAATCAGTCCTATCAAGTAATTGTAAGACAATAAAAGTCACCTTATAAATAAAATAAAGTGAACATTAATTTATAACAAATAACAAAAGTGGAAAAATATATACCTAGATTAAGTTTGTTTCATTGAAGAATAGTAATAAACATCCCAAAACCACCAAAAACATCATTATAAACCTTTATTTGTAAGTTGAGAAGATCTTACATCATCTCATTGGAAACAATTATTGTAAAGTTAACATCATTCCCCTATTAAGTTTAGATTTCTTTGTAAAACTTGGTCCTTTGCCCTTTGCATGAAATCATAAAAATAACTCATTGTTGCCTTCTTATCACTATCATTCAGATGAAGTACTCCCACCAAAGGCTTACAATGTTGGATCCCAAATTGTTCTTGGAATTTAGAACTATTATATAAGAAATGTTGGAAGTTAAAAGTTGGAAAATGTTACATTGAACATGCTTTGGTGTTTTAGCCATAACTCTTTCTCTAGTTATCGAAATGAGATGATTTTTGAT
>JANIHZ010000006.1:44212726-44224060 GCA_027478365.1 Erythroxylum rufum | reverse complement strand
AAGCTTGGAGTTTATAATTCGGTATAAGTAGAAAGGTATCGGGTTAAGTGGTTGGGTTCCGGTAACGGGATCCAACAAAAATGGTATTTTAAGCTATACTGAATAGCATATTTATAGTCCTCTTCAACATTCATGCCAATATTGGAATAATTTTATAAATAAAATTTCAATAAGCTATAGGCATAAACTTCTCAGAACTATTCAAATTAGGAACTTTGGGAATCAAACAAATATAAGCCTTATTTATCTCTTTTAGTAGTTGTACAGTCCCTAGAGATTCTAGAATTGCTTTAGTCACCATATCCTTAATTATGGCAAGCTTTTCTAAAGAAGCTGCCAATTAGACCATCTAGGCCTAGAGCCTTAGTAAGGTTCATTGTAGATACTATCTCTTCCACTTCTTCTAGCTTAAATGGAATTATTGATCCCTGATAGTTTCATCCAAGAACTAATTATGGATGAATGATATACATAGGGGGTAGAGGAGGAGTTAATTGCTTCTTCTCCCAATTCCCTTTTGAAATAGTTAAATCTACCTCCTTTATCTCAAGCTAACAAGAGATAACTACCTCATCTTGATTTTTTATGGAACAATATGTTCCTCTTTGCTAGGATAGTAATACGGAAAAATTTAGTATTCAAATAGCCATCTTTTAACCATTTAATTCTTTCTCTCTACTTTAATAAGGAGTTATAGTCCCTCAAAGCTTTTGAATAATCCTGGATAACCCAACTTTCCTGATCCCTCCATCACTCATCCATAGGGGATTCATAAACTTCAAGTTGAGCATTTCCCACTACCCTTTTAGTTTGCTCAACCTAGAACCATGTTCTTCCTTTTGTGCCCTTTTAGCATTTCTTTAGGTCCTCTTTGAGAAACTTTAATTTTTGCATACTCATATTTATATCGATAAGAACTCTTTTCCATAACTCTCCTAATTATTTCTAAGAAGCCATTATGTTCAGCTGTAAAATCATTGTGTTTAAAAGGGATACTCTTTTTAATATGTTCAAAGAAGCTCTGAATCACTATCAGGGAGTGATCAAAAACATTAGGTGCTAAGAACTCTGCTTTACTCTCCGAATATATGCTCATCCACCTATTTTCAAACGAAGCCTTATCATTCTTCTTCCTTATCAACCACCTTAAATTTTTTTTATTGCTCTAAGTGTAGAACCAGCCCTCATATTTTATATCATCTAGACCTAACTTAATAACACATTCATAGAACTATAGGTTATGATTCCTTATACTTACATTATCATTGCTTTAGAATAGTACAATGTGCAATTAAAGTCTCCCATAATAAGCCACACGGAATGAGCTACATTAGAAATATCCTTAAGTTATCTCTATAGATGTCTTCTTTGAAAACCAAAATTAAAGCCATATATGAAAATAACTCCAAAGTCCTTGCTTTCTCTATTGTTACTTATTTTAGGGTGTGTTTGCTTAGTTGGTATAGGCATATATTATATTGATTGGTAATATATTATAATTGATTGGTAATATATTATCTATCATAGTAATCTATCCACTTTTTTCAAAATTAGTAATTTTGACCAATAATGCTCCAATTTGATGCAATCTTCACTTTTCATCCCCTAAAACAAAACAAACATTATATTTAAATACCAAACTAATATAGCCAACACAAAAGAGATAATTTCAATTAACATAACTGAATAACATCTTATCATATTGTGGAGTGAGTAACACTAGAATAGCCAAAGTTAGTTGGAAAGAAATATGTTTACCTAAGAAATAGCGGAGACTTGGTCCAAGATCTATAATAGACACTAATGATGTTTTTCTTACCAAAGAATATGGAGGCCTTTTAATAGTTAGGAATCTTTATGGGTCAAATAGATACATAAGGAATATCTTTTGAAACATGAAAAGCAAACCTAATAACTCTTAGAACTTTAATCAATGACTAAAGCTGAGAATTTCAGTATTTAAGGAAATTAAATTCTATACTAGAAATGGGGAAAGAATTAGCTTTTGATTTGACAATTGGAATAACTTGAGTCATCATTTACCTTATGAATTCAATACACTTTAGCTTTATATTCTTGCTTAAACAAAAGTTGCAGAGATTATCAGGGAACGAATGTGGCATTGTGATTGTAGAGGTTTCTTAACAATCTTGGCTTTAGTCCTTAACTATAGTCCTGATATGATGAAAGATGATTAAACTATTTGGTTAAGGCATAACTCCAAAATCTTCACCTACAAAACTTACTTATCCCTTTTAGAAATATTTGAGCACATAATCCCATGGAAGAAATTAGTATGGTTTAATAGAAATTTACTAAAAATTTCTTTTATTCTTTAATTGGATTAAAAAAAAGACTCAAAATCATGGATGAAATTAACTGGTAGTCTAACGGTAAAGACCTTTGCAAATTCTATAACTTTTCCTAAACACTTAGATAATATTTTCTTCCAGTATAGTCATATAATTATCATTTAAAATTAGTTTCTAAGTCAATACAAGTTACATTACCAATTTAATAGTCTTGAATGATAAGTTGGTCCTTAGGAATCAAATTCCAGAACAAATATGATTTAACCATCTTTAAATTTGGGTTGAGTTATTGTAAGTAAGGAATATGGAGAGAGAAATAAGAGTACTTTCTAACAAGTAGAAATGGATACTTAAACGTTACTCAAATTCATTCTCAACTGAACTAGGGAGGTTATTAATATTAAAGTAATTGGTTTAGATTAAATTAGAACTTGCCCATAACCTCTTTTAGATGAGGGGAATAAAAACTTTTCAAGCCTAATTCCTTTAGCTCAACTTTTTTTTTGAAAAATTAAAAGTGATTCAATGAGTATAAGAAATATTTGCATCAAAGATACAAACACAAGGGTGAGAAACCCTCACCAGATACAAAACACCAAAGAGGGGACAAGTATTACAATGTAATAACCATATGGGACATGCAAAAACAGCCTCGAGGGATGGTTTTAATCTTTTTTAATTCTTAAAAAAACACTTATGTTAACAATTATTATACTAATAATTATAAATTATTATTTATTAGCTATTAGCTATTGTTTATCAATTATGTATGAGGTATTAAAACACACCCATAATATTCTTTATATATACTGATACCATAAAGGCAACCCTTGGTCAGAGGGCAAAGATAAACAAGGATTGGTCGTATCTTAGATTCCAGTTATGCTAGCCGAGACATAAGCCCATTTTCTCTTCACGGGAACTAACTTTTTAGGCGTACCTTTAGGAATCTAAACTAATCAATCCTTCCCTCCATAACTTAGACCTCAAACAGGATCTATAGTTTAAGACTTTTTTATACACAGGATCCTCATAAAGAGGAAAATGTATAGCATACTTGTCTTTCTGTATGACTGGAACTATATTATTCAAAAATCAAGCTTTTAGGATAAGAAAACGTAGTTGGTTCAGCCCCCTTAAAGATTCTTGATATTCACTAGATTATAATGGTTAAAGCAAGTAAGTCAACATCAACCCCCTTTAAAGATTCCTAACAAAGGACAATGCATCCTTCGGAAAGATGATGGTGATCATTATTAAGGTGCCATATCAATTAAAGAGATTGGTGGGAAATGAAATTATTGTGGTCATAGCAGTGGCTAGTTTTAGGAATCAGAAAAGGCACTATCACACCATATACAATGATATTTTGTTTATAAAGAAGGGCATTGAAAATTTGTATTTCCACCTTAGCCCTTATCACTTTATGATAGAAATGGACAATACATCTTTTCAAAAAATCCTTGAGCCCTATAAGAAGATATTGCCTGAAAACCAATTATTTCATTAGAAAGATTGATTATCTCATTATAAATTCACAGTCCACAATATTCAAGGTCATCACAACATGCTAGCTGATTTCCTCTCAACACCTAAAAACCCAATCCAAATTCTCACTCCTATCTTAGAAAAACCAATTACTCTCTTAATTCTCCCCATTATGGTTTTCCCACTTGATGTTTAAATTAAGAAATTCGTTCCTCCAATAACCAGAACCCCTCCTCAAAACCTAGATGAAATTGTTGTTGTTTTACTCAAGATTCTTTTTTATTATCTTCATCTTATTCTTACCATATTGAACATTCCTCTGCATCCACTTCACTTTGACATCTTGACACCCTATCACACACTGCACCATCTCTATGATTCTCTTCCTGAACCAACTATGTAACATCTCTGAGCTTTATCTACCATCTATGCCTATCCCATTGCTTTATCTCGATTACACATTTACCAAAATCTAGCTAATCCCACCATTGTTTATTCTCTGTTGTGGACATTCTTGGAATGATTCCAACTATTGGCAAAGTGACATATCAAATTAGGTCAGATACTCAACAATATCAGTTACGGAGTATTCCCTTAATAGAACAAAAAGTTCAGTTTTTGTTCATCATCCACTGTCCTTATAATATGACTGAAAATGGTTATATTTACACCATTAATAATTTTCAAATATGGAAGACATCTATTGACTAGCCTAAAAATAAGATAGACATAATGCGTGATTTTTATCACTTTCTCGATCACCTTAATCATCATCCAAAATTTAGCAAACCTGCCACTTATACATCTCTAGGCCTATACCCTAGAGACTTTGCTTTATCAGAGCTCATTTCACCAATTGTCGGATATTGTCCTTTTGTTGACTAGTTTGTTTATATGGGTTTTAGCGTCATGGTAGGAGAGCTACCATGTCCATCTGGTTATGAACCCTCGACTTATGAAATTAGAGAAAGCTCCACTGCTCGTAAGTCCAAAGAAGAGCCCAAATCCATTCTAGACTATTTCCAAGACACTTAAGTTTCATGGCCCCCAGTTTGGACAGTTGCCAAAATAGCTCATTTCATTAAAGAAATGGAAAAAAAAAAGAGATGATGAAATGTCTATATTTGATGATGACAATAGACTCCAATCCTTATCTGCACCACCATGCTGAGAGTTTCTATCTTATTATTTAGGAATACTATCGGGACCTTATGTTTCCCAATAATTTTTACTTTTACCATGCATTTTGTATTTTAGTTTCCATTATTGTACCATGTAGGTTGTTTATATCTTTATTTAAAGTCATTTGTCATGTTCTTTCTTGCTTGGCCTATAAGACCAAAGGTTCTCTTTCTTTGTAATCACGTCTTATTCACACATAGTATCAATAATATGAAGTGTGTTTTTCTATCTTTTGACTTTCTTCTAAGTTTTTTCTCTTCTAAAAGCTTGATTCTTGAATAATAAAGTTTCAGTTAAACAGAAAGACAAGTATGCTCTACACTACCTCTTTATGAGGATTTTTTGTATCAGAAAAACTTGGACTGTAGCTCCTGTTTGAAGTCTAAGATATGTAGGAAAAAATTGGTTAGTTTAGATTCTTAAAAAAGCAAGCCTTAAGAGTTGATACGTGTGAATAGAAAAAGGACTTGTGTTTCGATTAGAATAACTAAAATCTAAGATACAATAAATCCTTATTTATCTTTATCTTCCGACTTTACTACCATAAAGGCAACCCTAGGTCCATATGTTAAAACAAATTTACAAATCCAACTGGTAATTCTCATATTTTGCAGATTCTTCGATGAACATGAAATCAATGCCAGATTCTCGAAATTCGAGACCTGCTCACACAAAGCCATTTTTGCTTAATTTCTACCGCACATCAAATCCTCTGTTCCAGTTACGGTGTTCTAATCTTGTTATACTAAATCTCATCTACACATTTATGTAGGTCCTCTGTTTCAGTTACGGTATTCTAACCTTGTTCAACTAAATTTCATCTATACATTTATGTGGGGACCACGTAAATGTGTGGATGAGATTTAATAGAACATGGTAGGAACACCATAACTGGAACAGGAGATTTGATTCTTTTCTACCAGCCTATGCGTTTCGGAATCTTTAATTACACTTGTAACCATGTCCAGTGGGTTTTCTTTTTGGGTTGATTGTAACATTGTAAGAGCCCACTGAAAAGGGATATTATTGAAACTTTACATGTACAGTATAAGGGTATGCTTTGCCTCCTAACCCAGACATATTACAAATACTCCATTGCTACTGAGCATTATAATTGTAAAATTATCAAAAGCTTAAATCTCCACATTTGTTTCCGGAAAAAAGATTCAAATTTGTTTTACGTAAGAGCATAATCTATGGCGGTGAAGGGAACTGACCAGTCAACTATTAAATGGTAGAATATGTTGCTTCTTCTTGGGTATGAACATTTTTTCCAAGTTGTTTAGAAACTGGAATTTATTCATTTAAGAGAACAAGGTAGCTTTCGCCTTGCAGTCAATATTAGTTAACCGACTAAATTCCTTTTCTGATTGCGAAATAATCGCACATGTGATGATAAGATGTTATACGCATTTAAATGAGCCATGTTGACTAGAATATAAAGACCCGGGGGGGATGGATTTTCCATATCCAAGCTAGTGACTTCAATTACTTTGGTCCCAAACGTTGATATCTAGTGTGTTTGATAGGGATAAGATCAAATCCATGCTCACTCCAGCTGCAACTTGCAAGCTGGGTTCCTAAAAAACAATAATTTAATTAAAAATCTGTATTTCTATTCCTTGTAACAAAACCCTTCTCTTTTGTGTTACAAAAGGGTGAGGACTTGATCAAATTTTGAGTCTTGAGGTAGCTTGAGATATTATTAAGCTCTTTCCCGATCGAGTTGGAAGGCAAGGCACAATAACAAAGCAAAATCGTATTACTTGAATGGACTAGATTTTTACAAGGCAGAGAGTTGGCTTATCTGTTTCAAGCTCGTCGGTAATGGAGCAATTATGTTCATTTTCGTTTTGAATTCCGTGTCTTTTCTTGGTTTCAATTTCTTCGTTCTTAGTGGACAAAACTTGAGGTAACACGTTTTCAACTTTTATTTTCGAAGATGATGACAAAGTATTCCCCATCCATCAATCGCAAAGAGTCATCCCTTAATACTTGTATGGGTGGGTGGGTTCCTTTCAAACTGGAAAGTCTACAAGAGGCATAAACGAGAAATTAAAAAAAAAAAAATTTGTTTCCCAGAAAAGAATCATGCTTTTGGGACTTCTATTTTATAATCAGAACTCGAACAAGTTTCTACCGGTGGCCAAGAATATTAAGCTTAATGGAAAATCTGCAGTACAGGGCAGAGTATCCTTCTCCAATAAATTGACTACACATTTCATCCCTTGCGTTCTGTGACAAAAATTTTCAACAAGAGAATGATTTCTGCCTCGAAAGTTAAGTCCATCAATTCCATCCCCCTTGTAATAACAAAATACAAAAACCTTGAAACAGAAACAAGTTAAAGAAACAACTGCGTCTAACTATAGGGAATCAAATTGGTTTCTGTAAGAAGAAAGCAAACAGAGGAAACAACATTCGTCCCTAAACTGAATAATTAGCTAGACTGAAATGATTACGGAATATCAGAATCCAAAGTTGCTGTCAATAAACAACTTTGCTTATCACATAGACACACAATTAACCCTAAAAGGATAACCTCTCAAATACTATCATGTATGTATTTGTTGGCTATCTCAAAAACAAGAGCCTGATTCTCCACTCTACTGTAAGTTCCTAAATTGCCATAATTCGTCCATGTTCCATAAGGTATCTCCAAAGTCACATCCAATCCATCCTCTTTCTGCCGTGTGGGAATTGCCTGCAGAGTTGCCAACTCCTCCTGACACTGACACATTTGCCAAATTGATGGCTTCCATCCCATAGCAATTGCTTTCAACAAAGCAATCCTTAACAAAAGCCGTGTGATCACTATTGTTGTCTATGACATCAAAAGGACTAGTTGGGTACTGCGATACCCTTGGTATTTCTGGGATATTTAGTGAGTCTGTAGACGAAAGACATGAACCTGTGCACTGCTCAGAGTCTGCATTTTGGTCCTGAAGCTCTATACCGTGCATTGTCATAGTCATGTCAAAAGGGATGTTGTGGCTGGGAGTTTCCTGCTGTTGTTGTGACGGCTTCGGTGGCTGTGGTAGCAATGTTAAATGCTGAGAAGCATAATTGGCAGGCTGAGAAGATGCGTTGTTGTAGTATGACATGGAAGATGTTGAAATTGAGCCATCTATCTTCTGGAGCAACCTTGGCATCCAAAAACTCCTAATTATATGCTGAAATTGCGTGCTATTTGCATCTATTTTAAGGTGGCGTGCCTGCTTTTGCACTCGAGTTCTCCAGTAGTTCTTGATCTCATTGTCTGTTCTTCCAGGTAGAACTTGTGCAATTTTTGACCACCTTTGGAGACAGGAACAAATAAAGTAAAGAAGGTGAATGGTAAGCGCTAAATCTACTCCAAGTTGTTGGATCAATATGCAACTTGATCATTGTACTGAAGTGTATAAAGCTTGAAAAACACAAGTTTCGTCATGATTAAGAATCCAATTGCAGGGAAATTTTTAAACCAAGCTGCAATTTCAATGATTAAGGACAGTACATGAATGAGCAATCAATATAAATCAAAAAGTTGAACAGCTTACCTATTGCCCCACCTAGAATGGAGGTCAAGGATCAAGAGCTGCTCTTGAGGACTAAGATTTCCTCTTTTTACATCTGGCTTTAGATAATTTAGCCATCTTAATCTGCAACTCTTGCCTGTTCTTCTCAACCCTTTAGCCAAAAACACCAACATGCAAAAGTTGGTAAAAGTTCATAGATTGATATACTCTTGAAACATATCTCTAAGAATTAAAACATCTTTCCGTTACCTGCACGTTGCGCAAGCAAATTCCAGCGACCCTCGCCGTGACGAGCAATGTAATGAATGAGAAGAGTATCTTCTTCAAGAGTCCAAGGACCTCTCCTGAGTTCACAATCATCTTCACTAGAACTGCTTGTCGACTTGGTTAAAGAACACATAGCCAGCTTTCTAATGGGACAGAAGAACTCAGAAATCCGAAAGGAAAACAATATTGGAGTGTTAAAGCTGAAGTGTAGCAAACTCCCGATTGACAGTTTATGACGACTTATATACCCTCCCAAGAAGCCTATAATCTAGTAGTTGTTTTCAAAAAGAATAGCTAGTGGAAGTAATCTTACCAATACCATGGAGTTTCCATCGAACTTCCTTCCTTGAAATTTATTCTTACGGCAGATTATATAAAGGAAAAAAGGGCCGCATACTATTTTCTCTCATTATAGTTTTAACTTTGATTGAAGCATTAAATGCTTTTTCCGATATGACAAAGCTAGTCAATTGTAGAATGTATATCTAAAATTGGAGAGAATTTTCTTAGTTATCATGAAATTTTCCTATCTTCTCATTTAATTATGTTATATTTGTATGGAAATAAAAATCCTCAACCATTTTAGTTCAAATTTGGTGTACTTCCAATTTCGTATTATGAGAGATGGTCAATTTGTGTTTTTGTACAATTTCTTCGTATAAACCTTGGAGGGCGGCCTTATAGTCAAGACGAGATCTTCCTATCTTGACAACCAAAGGAAAAATACATCATATGTTACTATCAAATGCATAAGCTTTTGAGTACGATTTGAATAGTTTAACATGAAAATCTCAACAGCACATTATAGGAACATTAAATATGTGAATTTTTATTTTTAATTTAATTTATATAAAAACATATTAAGTTAGAGTGTTAAAAAAGTGACTCACTCTTTTAATCAGTACAAGGTAGCATTAAGATTTTATTGCCATATAACATTTATACTTATATAAATTCACAATGAACATTCAATGTATTAATGGTTTAATCAAATTCTTTGAATTTCTTCATTCCAAATTTAATTTCTTAGTATAGCATTTCCCAATTTTGTTACCATTAATAGTGCTGACGTAGCTAACCACGTCAAATGACCTTTTCGTCATATTGATGACACATGTAGTAAGTATGATTGTCATGTGTAAAATTAATAATTAAAAATAAAACTATAAAATACCTAGATCAAAGCTCTTGGTCTGAAAAAAAGTTTCTAGCAAAGTTTAGCTTCCTCTTTGTCACATCTATTCCACGACATGTTCATATTATAAACCAAGCGCCATATTACAACCCTTCATAATTTCTTCATGTACTATAAAAGTTTGTAATATTGAAAACTAACATGAACAAGAATAGTAAGAAACGAAGAATCCTGGATAAAAAGTAGAATCCTTCAAAGACAATCCAACTTAAAGACATAAGAACAAACACACAAAAAATAAGCAAAAACTTATACATGAAAATTCAGACAAATGGAATACAAAGTAGAAGAGATGAAAATGGTAAACAAAAGCTAACCATGAAACCAAAATTGAAGGTTTTGATAATAGATAGAGAAGTGGCAACAATAGAGAGCTCATAATTTCCAATATGACCCATGAAAATGTTAGTAACCGAAATAACCCGAACTAACATAGCATGTCAATGCAACAAGAGCAGCGATTTTCCGCATCTTCACTAACTCGACATAGAACATAGACTTTAAAACTCTTCACCGGTTTATAGTCCTTTATATTAGCAAAGTGAGCTCTAGTCAGAAGTGGCGCAGTCTTTGTGATTGGTGGTCAGAAGAGATAACTTCCATCGAAAAACAATACGTGCAACAAAGCTGATGGTTACAGAGTGCAAAGGATTTTGTTATTTGCTATCTTATTTTTTATTTTTATTTTAAAAAATTAATTTTACACGTCATAATTATAGTAAACGTTTCGATGTGGCAAAAAAGTCATCTTACATAGTTAGTCATATCAGCATTGTTAACGAATATTTAATGACGGGATTTTTTTGCAAAAATTTGAAAGCTTAAACATTTTGATGTCATTTTTAAAATTTTGTGTTAGTATAAACATATCAAATATTACAAAAATGGAAGACATCAACTCTGTCTTAAACTTGCTTGACATTTAGTTCAATTTGACATATATTACTAAATTTCATTTAAGGAGACTATAATTGCCACTATGATAGCTTAGTGGACTAAAGTGTTGGATTGCTAATCCGTTGTGCGAGTTATTCGTACCAAGGGGTTTGAATCCCTCTCTTTCCGATTCCGTTGATGACTTGGTTTTTTGTTTAATTTATTGAACCTTTTTTCTTTTGCTTTATTTAATATATATTTATTTATTTAATTAATATGTAAAGATGTAGAGTAAATAAAATGCTCAGAACATTGAAAATTCAAGCAAGGAAAAGATTTTATTTTTTATTCTTCACTTCCTAGATTGTACCCTGGATCATTAGATAAAAATCCAAAGATGAAGAGAGAAACAAAAAATATTACTACTGTGTAAAAAAAGCAATATTTTAAAAACCGGACCGGGCATTGAACCGGTCGCAGGAAGGGTTTAAGGTTT
>JANIHZ010000006.1:44186711-44207188 GCA_027478365.1 Erythroxylum rufum | reverse complement strand
TGACAAAAATTTTCTCTATCTTTAAACCATGAAATGTATTTGAACCATAATTACATTATGCAAAATCATAGTTATCTTTAAGGAGCTGGAGTTGGATAATCATACCTTTTGCCTTATTTTTAATCCTTTTGTTCTTATTGAATCTATTTAGGTTTAGGTATACTTTGTTGTTATTTCTTCCTTCTTAATGTTCTTTTTGCTATACTTCTTTCCCACTTTAATTTTCATTAGGTTAGATATGAAAACTTGCTTTGTGTGTCGAAGGAGTGTGTGTTAGTTCCTATACGACGTTGATGATCTTGGGGAATTAATTTGGAATTCTGAGTATAAGTCTTTAACTAACAACAATTTTTTTCATATGGATTAATGCTTTGATGATTGATGGTTATATTTCTTACAAGAATTTGATAGTTACTTCTTACTGATTGGTAGTTATTTTGATGTTATTGATTGATGATTATGTTTCTTATGAGAATTTCACTTTGTTTTTAAGTTTACATACTATATTGTTACATTATCTAGTTTATTGTGTCGTTACCTAATAGTCAAGAATGAAGGTGACATACTCTAGGTCTTCAACCAATAATAATTCTTTAGCCGATTTTCAATGTTTTTATGGATTTAACATGTGTTTAAGGAATTCATATAGTGAAAAAATCTCGGAAGTAGGCTTTATGGGTTCCCAAAATATTCGACTAGTAGAAATATTTTATTTTATATTCAATAATGGATTATAAATTGAATATATTAATAATTGTTTATTTTGGTAATGATTGTTAGGAGTTGCATGTTCTTTTGTTAGCATGATGAACTCTTCAGAAATAGGTTTATTTATGTTCTTAACATATTAATGAAAGAAAATATTAGCTTAAAGTAATAACTAGCTATGAATTACAAAGGGATAATTGAAGATAAGGTATGTAAGGTAGATGTTATAAAACCAAAAAAGTGAAAGAAAAGAATAAATTGAGTTATGAGAAAAAAAAATAAAGCAAATGGAGTATGAACTTAAGCTTGCTAATAATGAGATCAATGACTTGAAAAACATATCTATGACATATCTCATTGATGTTAATATATATTATTGTCATATTTTTTTACTATTGAAATTATATGGCTAATGCAGGAAGTACTTGAATGTAATATGGTATTAAGGGGCCATATTATATGAGAACTACTTATTTGTAATATGTGGTTAATATTATATCATTAGAATTTTGGCTCTTTGCTTATACTATTACATGTTTTCAAAAAAGTTATATGCACTGTACAATAAACTTTAGTGAATCCATTATGAATTTTGGATATGATTAGTGAGCTATTATGGTTATTAGACTCATACGTCATAGGCCATCTTGTTTATAAGTTATGGAGCACGATTTGTTATTATAGTTATGTTTCTAAACCAAGAAATTATGCAGGTTAAGGACATAAGATGTAATATCCGGTTGATTAAACCCAAGTTTCTTATATAAATTGGTGACATTTTCATGGTTTTTACTATACTTCTGGCTCTTATTTTTAGATTTTATGCTTAATTTGACTCTTGAGTGCTTGCCTTTACTTTATGTAGTTTGAGAGTAAAATTGTCACAAATAATTAGTAATTGCACTAAATTAATTCTCTAGAACAATTGATACTGCAAACAACCATTGTTTATTGTAGGAGACTCAAGAAGAAGCAGAGGCAAGGAGGGAAGGTTGAAAATGATAAGTCAACAAGTTAACAGGAGAACAGGAAGTTCGCCACGGCGAAATATGAAGAATTCACGTAGAAACTTTTTGGGAAAATTTCGCCGTGGCGTGAATTAATTCTGTCGCCGCGGCGAAGAAACCAAAACTCCAAGCAAAACCTTTTGGGAAAAGTTCGTTGCGGCAAACTCATCATGTCACCGCAGTGAACCTTGAATTACCTGAACCATTTCTGGAAGTTTACCCACTGTGCAACCGACCCATCGACCCGGTTTGTAAAAAACCTACCTATTTTAGGTTAAGTTGCAAGAAAGGAGCCGGCAATTCTAGTTGGAATTAGACACTCACTCTCTCAACCATCCGAACATTTCCTCTCATCCACACCATTTTTCTGCTCCTTCCACCATCGACTGCTACCATGGATGCTTCCAGTGGGTTCTCAGTTGTGAAGTCTCCTGGAGTTATGCGTGGCGAGGTACTTCTTTCCTCTTGAAGATGTAGCAATGGCTTGAGTTTAATGGGCTTCAAAGGGGAGTGACTTAATCTATGTTTAGCTATGATTTATGAATTCCTAGTTTAGGATTTGTAATTTATAGTTGAACATTCTTGATTAGAGTTTAATCAAGTATTGGATACTTATTGTGTTGTTGAGATTTATTGATGTAGAACCTTAAGCTTAAATATATGAAGTCCCATATATGTTTATTTGTGATCTTGTTGAATCTCTTTTATCTTGCATAGTTGTGTTTGATACTGAGTTGCCTTGAGATCCTAAGTAACTTGTTGCATTGATTTACCCACTACACACACTAAGGGCATTTAACAAGGTCTTAAGGAATGGAGTTCATTAATTAAGACCTTGGACTTAAAGAATTCTTTAAGGTTTACCATTTAAAACTTAGTGATTCCACTCCCATCAAAATTTATTTCGAACTATGATAGCCAAAGCTCATTTTCAAGAGGATACTATCACATTTGATTATTATCTTTATCTTTCCAACTTCTTTTTCCCAAAAATCCAAAAATACTTTTTACAATTTTTTCTCACAATTGATTTAATTTTATCAAGAATACCAAAAATCAAAACCCCTTTCCTTACTAATTTAGCTTGCATTTCATAACATATAGGTTAGCTTAGATCCATTCGTTAGGTTCCGATTTAAGTGAGACGACCCGAGGTTGCATTCTATATTGCAATCATTGGAATTATATTTTTTATTTGACCTCCAAGGGTAAGAACAAAAGGCTTCGAATCAATTTCCCTATATAAAGAGTTAGAAAACCCACCATATAGGTGGCAATTCTAATTGATAGTATCGTCCTGATAAGGATTGAACACAATGCCAAAAAGATATTCCCTTATACTAGTTCATGGCAATAACTCTAAGTTTAATGAGTATTGTTCAAAACTTTACTCATTAGAGCACTATCTAGTTTCAAGCTACTCAAAGAGACTATTTCATTATTGTTATTTAAAGGCCTTATACTAGACGAATTATCATGCCAGAAGAATGTGGAATCACCATTACTAATATTAGTTAAGAAATATGGTCTAACTTTGTCCCTTAGTTTTAGTAAGCTCACCATTTTCCTTGAGGAATTGTACCATGGTAGCATAAACTAGAAGCTTTCACTGCTTAAAGTAGTGAGAATGTACCTATTTGACCCACGATGCTTGCTTGTCGATGAGAATACATCAAATTCTTTTTTCATAAGGTCCTTATTAGTATTTCCATTTGGAATTATCATTTGACGACCTTCCTCCTTAAGTAGACAAAATTCACTTCACTTCACCCTAAATAGTGCTAAAGTTAAGATATCTCTAGTCCAAAGGAATTGGTTTATCAATCTTCAATTATTTTCACTATATTTATTGGAAATGAGATGACCAATACATATGTAAACCATTCAACACTGAGTTGAACAACTACACCTAACCAACTAGAGATAAGCTTTTAGCGCACTAGCTAGACAATCTCCTATAAAGTCTCTATACTTTAAACTCACTAGAAAATGGTTTTAGGAAGATATTGGGATACCTAGGTAAGTAAAAAATGGCTACATTTCCCTCAAACTAATTATAGAATTGAGCCAGATAGAAGCATTTTAGGAACTTATGGAGATAACCATCAGATTCTTGTCTTTATTGGCGGAGAGTCCTAAAATGTCTCTAGGGTAAGCCATCAAGACACTAACTAGCAAGCATCATCCTTAGAGAAGAGTATTAAGTCATCAACAAAAGAAAGGATACAAATTTTTAGTTTCTTACATTTTGAATGGTACTTGAATTTTTTCTCCTAATGGATAATCTAATTGATGAGTCTGTTTAACACTTTAATGCCTAAATTAAAGAGGTAAGGAGAAAGAGGTTGTTCTTGCCTCAAACCTCTACCACATTGGAGGATATTGGTCGGTTCCCCATTGACTAATATGTTGTAGGAAATAGTTGTAATGCATTAATTAATCTTATTTATAGACAAATCAGAAAAGCCAAAAGCTCTTAAGGTATATAGGATAAAGCTCCAATCAATTAATTCAAAGGCCTTATGAAAGTCAATCTTAAGAGCACAATTCTTATTAGAAAGCTTTCTATTGCAATTCTTAAAGAGCTCTTAGTCTATTAAGATACTATCTCAATCAATTTTCCCTTGATAAAAGCACCTTAGGAAGCACAAATAAGTTTGGTTAGCACATTTTTAAACATATTATCTATTAGCTTGGAAATCACCTAAATTCTTTTAAAGTTTTAGGGGAATTCACCTTAAGGATTAAATAAAAAAGGTCTTATAAAGTTCCTTAAACATTTTTTCATGTTTAAAGAATTATAACACTGCATAAATTACCAAATCCTTAATTATCAGTCATTCTTTCTAAAAGAAAAAGGCATTAAGTCCATCATGCCCTACGACTTTATAAGGATTAAGAGCAAAAATAAGTCACTCTACATTCAGAGTAGTGAAAGGCCTAATCAAGTAATCCTTGTGATTAGAGGAAATATGCTCCTTAATGCTAAAATATTGCAGTTGAACACAGGATAAGCAATTAGAACCTAAGCCATAAGTAACACTCAATTAAAGAACCATTATCCAACACTAAAGATGAAATTATATTAACATTACTCTTTGATAGCACTTACTTGTAGAAGAATCACTAACTCTTTGTTTCATAATTAAGAAGTTAACATCCATTGCTTGGTTATTATTTAATAGAGCAATATTTCTTCACTTTATAGCTTGTAATCAATAGGATTAGAGTATAAGAGAGCTTGAATCCTTGAGAGATTTTCCCTATAAATAGAGATAATAGTTAAAGTGTTGCCAACCTTTTTGATATTAAATTAAGCTCCTCTTTCACTTGATGTAGCCTCCTTATACATATAAACATCTTAAGGCCTTAAAATTGGAAGCTTAACCCTATGTGAATAGCCTCTTCAAACCCTTTAACATCAGTTAAATAATTGTTGCGTCTAAAAGGTGTGTGGCTCCTTTAAATTGTGATGAAATTTTTAATCAAAATTGGTGAATGATCAAAGGAAAAAAAAATGGATTCTGAAAAGTGGTTTTACTATTTGGGAATTCATATCTCCATTGAGCATTAGAAAGGGCCATATCAAGCTTTTTCTTTTCTAAAAACCAATGACCCTTATGCTTATTACACCATGTGAAGAAATTCGCTTCCATTTTGAGATAATTCATTTGCAAGTAGCTCACATAATCTTTTAGGTCCTCTGTGTAATTTCTTGAGCATGCTTTGGCTTCCGCTTCAGATGGAAAGATCACACTGTTGAAATCTTCCATTATGATTTAAGGAGATGTGATTGTAGAGCCAATATCTTTTAATTTATTACACAAATACCTCCTCTGAAAAAAGTGATTAAAAGTATAATGAAATAGACTTAAAAGGAGCATATCACTTGCTTCATCTTGACTGACATATGGATTAATAAATCTATGCATATGGAATGGAAATTCTATTTGGATTAAAAGCGATTAAAATCCTTTCATAAAAATAGCGTTGGTTGTTAGTGATGACCTACCAATGCTTCCAAAAAGACTACAATTCTTACATTTATTCTCAACTAGATTTATTTCTAATAAACCAATTAAATAAGGTTTGATAGTGCATAAAAAACTCATGCAGAGATTTTTACTCTGTGGAACTATTGAGCCCTCGTGTGTTCCAAACTAATAATGATATTATAAAGAAGAAGAATGGTCTATATTTCTCCTATTATACTTCCTTCTTTCAACCTACTTAAAATTATATAAATCAAAGTTACCTAAAAATAAGCAAAATGGGATCCGTTTTAGGTGTAAAGTTAGTAATGTTCAGTTCAACCCCTACTATCTAATTTCTATGCGTCAAATTAATCCTGATATTATTGATATTGATGGATGGATCAATTTCCACTTGATTAATTTTAGAGGTACTAGGTTGAATGGCTTTTATAATAGAGATGTTGGTAATCATAGACTTGAACATATTTTTATCTTGAATATTGGAAGTTGCTTGCTCATAGCCTGAGGGATATAGATCACCATCCATTTCTCATTCTCTAAGTTTTCTCCTCGTTTATCAATATCCTTGGTGTTTTTCCCATCAAAGTTCTCCTCATTGAGCTAATTATCTGAAGTATCCTTATGCATTAGCTCCTCATAGTCAATAATAATGAATGATCCACCTGTTGGTTTCTATACTCCACCATGCTAGTTAGATTATGGTTTCCAAAAGTAGGTGATGGAGAACATATACAAATTTTTATTGTCATCCAACCTCATTAAAGGAATCACATTAGGTAGAATTCTTTTTATATCAACAAAGACACAAAACCTTGCAAAATTGATTATTTTCATAGTTGTTATTGCTTCATTAAAACAAAGATGGTATATTGTGGATATTAACCCAATAAAAGACTTGAGGTTGCCTGAGACTGTGAAATTGTATAATTAGCCTCCACTTTTGGATGAAGATTAGTTTGGAGTTGATGTGTCAGGGCACTGAGTCCAATACTTTTTGAGCTTGGGATGGATTTTCAAATATGAATAAGAATATGTTATCCTTATTCACAAGGACCTCTTTTAATGCACTCATATTTCACCAGTTTTTGACCCCACTTGTTCATAATAAGGAAATGGATTTGTTTTCCTTTGAAAAATCTAATAAGAATGGCTTAATATTTTGTTACTCCTTCGGTTAATACATGAATTGGTGGAGTCACTATTTGTTTATTAGGGAGGGGGAAAAGTCTCCTACGACTTTAAACTAAGTTCTTCTATTTGGAATGGAGGAGGAGTTAGGTGCAGGTGCAACTTGACCTGAGGGAAATGATAGGCATAGAATAGCAAGAACTAAAGTTGAAGGAACTTAAAAGGGGCTATAGGAGCTTATCTTAAAGAGGAAGAAAGAGTAACTCCAATTAAGAGGGTTCTCTTAGTTTGAGTTGGAGGGCTTGAAAAGATTTGATCAAGAATAGTTGAATTAAAGAGGTTTTTCATGATGTAACTAGGAACAAAAGAATAAAAGGGAGACTGAAAATGAGTGGGAGAGTTGAAGGGGAGAAAAGATTTAAGGAATGCCTAAGAGATCAAAAGTTTGTTAAAAAAGGAAAGAAAAAGCCAATCACAAAAGGGAGGAGAAAAGAGAGATAGAAAAGGAGACAATTAGGTTAAAAAAAAACATGAAAGCACTAATGCAACAAAGGAAGGAAAATGAAGGAAATAGAAGAGCACTAAGAAGACTAGGGGAATAAAGAAGAAAAAAGGGAGGAAGAAGAAGACTGCTAAGAATAACACAAAACATAAGGAAAGCACAAACGTAAGTGAACTAGAGAAGAAGCAAGAAGTAGGACACAAAAAAAGAGTTACAACCTAAAGAGAGAAAACAAAGCACAAAAAAGGGCGCACACAGTCGATTAAAGGGTAAGTAAAAGGGATTATTGATGAGAAACCATGCAGTCATGTAGAGAACTCTCACGTGATCACACATAAATACAAAAATCTTATTCGTTTATAAAAATAAATAATTTTGAAAATTTGTAAGAAATATTAATTATAATTAACAAGTTTTAGTAAAAGTTTTCAATTATAAAAGATTATGCACTTTAATTAAAATTTATTTGTAATTTATCTATTATTATATGTATGTTACAATATAATAAAAGCTTTCAAAGGATTGTAAGGCTTATTAGATTTGTTATTGGAATTAATAAAATTTATTAATTATTATAAGGTAAATTTGTTAGTTTTAATAATTCATACATATCTTAACAAGCAGTAATTATAAGAAGAAATTTGTACAATATTTAAGATGTTTTTATTTCATATTTCTATTATTTGATATTTAAAATAAAATAAAAGTTATGAACTCTTAGAAACATGAAAGCTTTTAAGTTTTATTCTTAAAAGATGCCATCAAATAAGAGTCCACACTTAAAAAGTCAATGAAGAGGCGCCCAATCCATAAAACCAAAACCAAAACCAAAATGGATAGTGAGTTTTGACAGAGACTATAATAGTAGGAATCGTAAATGGTGCGGCTTAACAACAAGAAATTATAGAAAAGAATAGTGTAGGAAGATTATATAATGTGTTTAGATAAAGATCAAGACTTTATTAACATAAGATAGTGCCGACTGAGTAGGGTCTAGACTCCAGAATTCAACTCATTTACTCAAACTCAAGGGGACCCTAAACAAGAAAATTATTAGAGAAGAAAGAAAAATTAAATAATTGAAAAATGAAATGTCGGAATCATTTTGGTTACTAATCCATAATTTATTCCATTTACTAGTTCTAGATGACGTTAAAAACGGAGGAACGTGCTTGACTGGATAAAAGACATTTTACATCACTCACAAATGGACCTTAAAACGTGCCGCTATTGCCTATTGGTGTTTGCCAAATCAGGCGGCATTCTGAGCCTTTGCTTGGAATCTCAAAACATATACTTCAAATTAAACAATTGTATTTTTCTTGCCCGTGGCTTTCCCTTTCTTTGTTGCTCAAATATCATATTCTGAGATAGAAAAGTAACACACCAAAAATTTCCTAAAATTCGTCTATCGTACATGTCTGTGATATGAAGGCAGCTATATTTGACTCTTTTGTATCTACAGTTCCTGTCACGAGGGCTTTTCCTATACTTGGTAGCAGCTGCACCAGAAAAGAGTTCCTTAAATTCATCTAACGTGCATAAATCTTACACCACATCGGTGAGGAATGCTTGGTTTCTGCTGTCTGCAAAACTATTGCCAGCCATGACACACCCCAAAGGGATGAGTCAACAGTGGATTGCTCATTAAAGTTGGTTTCCACGGTCCATGAGTTGAAGATGCTTTATTTATTTCGCTCTGTTTTTGTTAAATTTAAAGGGAAAAGCGAAGTATGCAACTACCAAACCAAGAGACAAATTTGGTTTTGGAGCTAAAGTATGCAAATATTTGATTAGTGTCAAGTAAACACATGTTGATCCAACGACAAGGAACGATTCTTTTGGCTTATATAATCTACCAACGTACTTCTCTAATAATGTCAGTTTGCCTGTTGAAGGTCCAATTCAAGTGTGAAGAGGAGGACACGATATGATTGCGGATACAAGGCATGGTCTTAGTTCACGGTATACAAGTCATTCTACCACTCTATTGCGGATAATAATGAGTGACACAACGTTGATGGCCATTTTCCCCCAGAGTTCCCAGTCGTGGAGAGGGAATCTTGACTGGCAAGATCTGTGACTAGGGAAAAAACAAAAACAAAACCAAATCATACTGCACGTACGTTTTTTGTTTTTTATTAACAAAGTTATCGGTATTGTTTGATAATAGGCGTACAGATATCAACATATTTAACTAGAACAATATTAGTTATTTATTTAATAAAATTTAATATTTAATAAAATTAAAAAAAAAACTAAAAGTCACTGAAAAACCAACTATTGGAATGTACTGATAAAGCGTGATTATCGCAAGGAAGGTGTAAACAAGTTTCACATTGAATCAAAGTAATTATGACACCATTGAAAACTCATTTATGCGAGTTTATGTTTTGTGCTCTCCATCATTTTATTCTTTATTTTAATTTTTCATGCGGCTCTGCGGATTAAATTAAAAAGGAATACAATAACATAAATAAAATATAAAATTTATTAAAAAATCTACATATTTCATGATAGGAAAATAATTTTACAAGAGTACCCTCAATCTCTTTTTCTATGATATATTGGATGCTATAAAGTCATCCTAAATAATTTTTAGAAATTTAAAAAATAATTGGAATAGAAAAGTGTAAATTATTTAGTAATGTAAACATCTGGAGAAAAAATATTTTGATTTCGGACAAAGCTTATGAATCATACAGGAGGCTCCGAGTCCGAGTCGCATTGCCTTTTGACCATAAATTGGACTGAAGCCCATTAGAGATGTCAATATTGAAGGGCAAAACAGGCCTGATGAATTTTAAATTACCTATAACTTGGCCCAGTCTAATAAAATTTAGACGCAAAGCAAATGTGAAATAACACCAATACCAAAAGAACAAAGTTCATCTTGTATTGGTTAATTTGAGACTTCTCGACATTGGCCTTTTTCTTTTTTATGTTCCTTTTCTCTCCGTTTATATCTACAAAAATCCTCTTTTATATATATATAAGAATATTATATCTACGACTTAAAAGTTGCAGACATTGAATTGTAGCTCTTCTAATTCCTTTTACAGCATACATTACCGAAACCTGTGGTAGCTGTCCCAAATCATGCAACGATAAAATGAGAATGGAGCCTTTTCGAATGGCCTGACTAAATCTAACGACTACATTTAGTTAAAAACAATCTTACTTAAGATCAAAGCTTCAAATCAAGTGAAATTTATTAGAAGCAATAGCCTTTTTTAGGAGATGGAAGGCATGAATTTGCAGAGTTAGTCAAGTAAAATGAGTTAGAGCACCAAGTCTTGATCTCTGTCAAACCAAATCTGGGGTGGGTATATAAGGACCTCCTTTAGGGAAGGTAATACCATCCTCTCATTGTGGATGTTGTGGAACCCTAGAAATCCCAAGCATTTAGAGCTTTATCTAATGGATTGTCACGTGCCAAATACACATCCCACATGTACTCAGAGCATGCCCAATTTGATTTTCCCTTTTGAAATGATATGATTGGTTCCAAACCTAAGAAATTAATATGAAATTCGACTTCTTTGTATCTCTTTCACTTTAATGTTCAGAAACAAAAGTTTTTTCAATTTTCTAGTTGTCAATTTTGATGTTAGCAATTCAGGGTTTTATGAATCAAATGCTCTGGCTCATTAGTTAGTCATTTTGAAGAATATGTAGTAAACTGTAGCTCAGCTCACATAGAGAAAATACATTTATCGCAACAACAATGAGTCAAGAAGATCATAACCATATCATTGAAGTTTAAATACTTTGTTTTAATACCTGATAGGTCTCAAGGCTGTAACAAGATCTAAACAGTCTTTTAACCATCATTTCAAATGAATTACATTCTTCAAATCCTATCAAAAAAAAAAAATTGTAAAAGCAGTAGCTTATCAAGTCTCTTAGTCTATAAGTGAACAAAACATGCTTAGTCTATAAGTGAACAAAACATGCTTCTTAATTATTAGGAAATCATGATTGGATTGGATCCTGTGCACAGTAAAATAATTATAAAACATATTTTGTATTTTATTTTTTGAAGTCAAGACCACTTAAATTTTATAGCATAATTAACACATAAAACGTAATAAAGCATAAATCATAAATCATATTTTATTTTGAAACTTCATCTATTTTTTTTTCAAATCATTTTAAAATCGACTCATCTAAACTACCATAACTGTACAAGTATTTGATAACGGTATCTACAGAACATATTAGAAGAACTTTATAACTATTATAGAGAGGTGTTAGACAAGAAGTGCTAGTTCACTTAGAGTCTAAGCCTATTTATAATAGATTTTAGATATTTTAGTAAAATAATTCAAATTAAATTCTAATTTCAATTAAATTTTAACCAAAATTATAATTAATTCTAATCAAATATCAGTTGGCCTCAAAGAAGATTCAATATCTCATATTAGTCTTTATCTAGTGTTTAGTCATAAAATTTTTCAAACTTGATAATCAAGTCTTACATAATTAAAACACTATTTCTCTCTTCAACATGTTCTTTTTGTGCAACTCATAGGTTTCTAAATATATTGACAATATATACAATTATAACCTTATATAATATTTAGGATTAGATAAATTTGATTTATCTTTAATTCTCTAATTAAATAATTTATATCCATATATCAAGATTAGCATTTATTAACGCATCATGACCATTCAAATATTAGTTTTAACTAACCTTTTCGTGCATAATTTTTACATATAATTCAATTCTTTCATCAAACAATGTTTCAATTGGATAGAAAGTATGAAAATAATATCTACTTTATTTGAGTCTAATCATATTAATTCTCTACCATTAGTAATTAATGCAATTAATGAAATTTGAAAAATATTTTCAAAATGTTATTCCATCTTAACCATTTTAATTGCATTAATGTAATTAATGTTACATTAATGCAATTAACCATTTTAGAGTGATTAAAATGGTTATTATATCCATCTTATGTTGCCATATAAGAGTTTTAAAAAATGAATTTTGGAGTAGACTAGTGAACTCAAGTTAAATATTAAGTATGTTTAAACTAACATTTATATAGTATTTCATGAAAAACATACACTCTAAAAAAAAAAGTTGGTATCTTACCATGTGACTCTTATCATATACAAGTACGATTATGAAAATGAATCAATGTAAGTCATAAAATCTCAACTTACATGGTGGGAAACCCAAGAGATTAAATGAGCCTCATAGTATACCCTTATGGCTCTTATCTAATTATTAAGAATTAAATTTAAGGTGTACTATTTTAAAATATTATCAGAAGATCATGTGCGATGCAATTTTATGAGCTAATTCTTGGAAGGTCATTTTGATTGGTGATTTACATTAAAAATTATATTCAAATGTGACATCTTTTCTTTGTAAAAGAAATGGATACAAATTAGAAGATGATGAAATAAATGAGATCAAAGAAGAAAAAGATGTTATATATAACTTAGGATATAATATAATAAATCTATTTAAGGATTGATGTTTGAGTAGAGATGTCCTATATTCCTAACAGATTTATAACAATGCACTTTCGTCCTCGAATTATTAGATAAGTACGGGAAATGTAGAATTTCAATCGAATGAATTCATCGTATGTAAGTAGGAGATGATAAACACATAAACGAGCTAGTTGTTGTTCTTTTAACTGCCAAATTTTTTTAGTCAATGAAAATTAAAAATTAACTTTCATAAGTGATTTAATCAATGATATATACAAGTTGATCCTACAATCTTCCCTAATTTGAGCATTAAGATTCTGCTATCGTAGACACAATCTTTGATTCATCTGTTTACAGACATAATTTGAAGTCACAGATACGGATAAAGCTTTTAAGTTCGCAGAGGATAAAGTTACAGTGGCTTAACCTTATAAGATTTTAAGCAACAGTTTAAAGAGGAAGAAAAAAAGAGTCCCATAATTGAGAGAGGTTTCTTCGGGTAGAATGTGGGAGTCGAAGTAGTAGATGTTGTACGATGATTGCATACAAGCTCGTTGATGTTGTCATATGTCCATAACCACTTAAGAAAGTGGTTTTTTAATGCCCTCTTCTTTAGCTTTATGATATTGGATATGCCCATTTTATGTCCAAATGCATCTCTTGAGTTGCCAAATAAACACAGTGGTTGCAATACGATCTTGTTTTGATTTTGTGGTGCTGAAGAAAGTAGGTGTTAATGAATTATTAAAAGCAAAGGGTAACTGAACAAATTTCAAAAAACAACAAATGATTATCAAAATGGGACCGCTGAGGATTTTCACACATACATATAAAACTTTGAGACCCATACTAAATAATGGCCATTTATCGTTGTTTATGAGATAAAAAAAGGTTAAGCTACAAGACTTTGTTTTCGAAGTTTTCTTCTTCTTTCGATATTGCTTGGATAAACGAAAATAAGAATTGAACTTCCCTCAGCACTTGCAATATACAGCCGAATCCATATTCATTCAAAGTCCCACCAGTTACATGGATTTGTTTATGTTATAGAGCTCCTGATGACCACCGGAAAGAAATTTCCTTCTTTCTTTGTGAAACTGAAAAATTTTCATAATCCTCACTTGGGGAGCCAAAAGCTTGTCAAGGGCCCCCTTATAATTGGGTATATCTTCTGAGAGTGGGACCCATCAGGGAACACAACTCAAGATGCTGGAATCGCCACGTGGCCTTCTCAAGCTGCTTCAATTTCATCTCTGTTCTTTAATTCACTCATCAATAAGAAGAAAATGTGAAACCTCTTGCTTAGAAGGAGCATATTTGTTTCCCGCACTATAAATACACAAACTTAAGCACCTACCATTATCCAGAGAATAACCAACTTGGCTCTCCCAACAACTACCTGCCTACAAATTTCAATGGCTGATTTTCCTGCAGATTTTCAAAGCTTTAGACACTCATTTCCCTTCTCAGATATTGATCAAAGCATGGAAACAATAACCCAATTCACAGAAATAAACCGTAACATGTTGGACAATTCAAGTTTGAATTGTCATAACTTCATGCCTTACTCTAATCTCAACTTCTATACCCAACAAGCACCAGAATTTCCAGGGAACTTCACAGAAAATCTTCATGCTGTGTTCCACCAAAGCGGCAGCAGCCAGAACGTTATCCCAGTTTCTAAGCCAATTGGCTCCACTGCAAGTGAAAGTGAAACTCTTGACGGGAGGAAAAGAAAAGCAAAGGTTGTATCGGAAAGCAGTTCTATGAACTCGTCTCCACAAGTTTCTGAGAGTGGGATTAAGGGGAAAAATGTAATCAATTCAAAGCATTTCCATTGACTCTTCTTTTCCTTTTTCAAAAAATGTTACTGTTAATCTTGATTTCTGTAGCGTTACAAAGTCTGATGAAATTGGGCCCTATTTTCTGTGACTACAGCTACAGAGTTCAAGAAGAGGAAAGAGACTGAAGAACAATGATGATGAAAAACCCAAGGAAGTTGTCCATGTCAGAGCTAGAAGGGGTCAAGCCACTGATAGCCACAGTTTGGCGGAACGGGTATATTTGGACTCAAAAACCAAATAACTTTAAATACTAATCTTTTATTCTAATACAGTTGAATAGTTAAACATCGTATCCGTATCCTGCATAGCAGGTTAGAAGAGGAAAAATCAATGAGAGGCTGAGATGCTTACAAGATATAGTCCCTGGCTGCTACAAGGTATGTGTCAGTGTTACCCTCCTCATTGCCTTGCGATAAGGGTTAACCTTTACTCAAGTGACATATTCTGTACTGTTCATTGTACGCAGACCATGGGCATGGCAGTGATGTTGGACGAGATAATTAATTATGTTCAGTCCTTGCAGAATCAAGTTGAGGTGAGCTCATACTGTTTGCTGAAGATACATCGTCTGAAAGGATTTATGACTCCTGAGCTAAGATATTTAATTCTTTCTTCTTGTGAATTCAGTTTCTATCCATGAAGCTCACCGCAGCAAGCACATTTTATGACTTCAATGCAGAGCCAGATGCCGTAGAAACATTGCAGGTCCTCACTGTTTATAAATCTTTTGGCTAAGCAGTAGGAAATCTTTCTTGGAAATGTTCAGTAAAGTTATTTTAATTTGTGAAAGTGGCATTTATAGCAGAGTACCAAGAAATCTGTGCATATTTTTGACAAACATTTATGTTTCCATATATGCAGAGGACAAAGGCACGAGAAGCAAAAGAAATGGAGAGATTGATGACAGAAAGATATGGAGGACATGGTTTCTTCCACTCAACATGGTCCATTTGACTTCATTTTTGGATGTTTTATAAGAAGACTTCTAGATCTACAATTTCATGAAGAACTTGAAGCGAGATTCGGTCTCTAAAAGGATAAAAAATGGAACATAAGATATTATGACGAGGCAGAAGGCCAAAATAAGACGATGTATAGTAACTAACACGAAGCAATCTAAGACAAAGCAATCTAAGACGAAGCGAAACTGAGACGAAGCGAAACTAAGATGAAACAAGACTAAGACGAAGCAAAAAGTCAAACTAAGACAGTCAAATAAGATGATGAACAATAACTAAGATGAAGCAATCTAAGACGAAACAAAACTAAGACAAAGCAGAACTAAGACGAAGCGAATCTAAGACTAAACGAAACTAAGACAAAGCGGAAACTAAGACGAAGCAATCTAGATGAAGCAAAACTAAGACGAAGTAGAAACTAAGACAAAGTGAATCTAAGACGAAACGAAACTAAGACAAAGCATTCTAAGATGAAGCAAAACTAAGACGAAGTAAAAACTAAGACGAAGCGAATCTAAGACGAAACGAAACTAAGACGAAGCGGAAACTAAGACGAAGCATTATAAGAAGAAGCAGAAACTAAGATGACGGGAATCTAAGACAAAACAAAACTAAGACGAAGTAGAAACTAAGACGAAGCAAATCTAAGACGAAACGGAAACTAAGACGAAGCAATCTAAGACGAAGCAGAAAATAAGACGAAGCGAATCTAAGACGAAGCGAATCTAAGACGAAACGAAACTAAGACGAAGTAGAAACTAAGATGAAGCGAATCTAAGACAAAATGAAACTAAGACGAAGTGGAAACTAAGACGAAGTAATCTAAGATGAAGCAAACCTAAGACGAAGCATTCTAAGACGAAGTAAAGTCAAACTAAGACGATAGGGAAGTCAAACTAAGACGATAGAGAAATCAAACTAAGACGATAAAGAAGTCAAACTAAGACGATAGAGAAGTCAAACTAAGGCGATTCTAAATCACTTTCTACACTCTCCAAAGCATCTCCCCTCATAAGGGCTATAACTTTCGACTTAGATGTCTAAAAATTTCATGCTATATACCGTTGAAAGATGAAAGAAAGACCTACAACTTTCTAGAAGATAATTTTTTCTTAAAACAGCCTGGATCAACCCAAAAATTTCCCTGAAGTTAGTAGTCAAATTTTCTCCTTATGAAACCTCGAGAAACATGGGTGAAAACAAAATCATAAACCATTAGCATCAAAATATCATAGTTTTACAAAGCTTTAGTGGGCATTTCAAGCCCCCAATACATCAACTATTTCAAAAGAAATCCCAAAATACAAAAGATACTTGAATCATAAATTGTTCAAAATGCAACTAAAGCCTTGGTTTACAAGATTTGCTTTAAAATTCAACAACATTTCAAAAGTGGAGTGATGCCTTGGGCCTTGACTACTCAAATCCCTTGCTCATCACCTGCTTATGGGGAGGAAAGTGGGGGGTAAGCTTTAAGCCCGTAGGTAACAATTTTATAGTTTGTAACAAGCAAAGACATCTTTAAAACATCTTCAATGCATAAATTCATGTGTACGCAAATCATGAATGCATTATTCCTATCAACTTGTCATGAACATATAATCACATCAAATGGTTTGGGTAAGTCCAAAACATGACGCATTACACATTTCCAATTAAATGGTCCTGTGTAGTCGTAAATTCTTGAGGGAGTCCTTGAAAGAGCTCCATGCCACTAGCGGGCAGGCGGGAGAAGTCTATACTTGGGTTAACATGCACGTGATGATTCTTGAGGGACTACCACAAACCCACATAACACATAGATATCAAAATCTTATAAGGTTGATGCCCAAAAAGGTATATTCTCATTAAAACTTGTTTTTCATATGCTTGTTATATCTTACAAACCCTTTCCAAAAGTATGGTCTCGAAATCATACATCATTTCAAAGAATCATTCTACAAATCATGTATAAGCATGTAGGACAATTTTGCAGCATTTAACAACACTAAATGCACATTTATGAGGTGGTTGTAAATTAATTACTGTCATTTTTTGACAGAAAACTTTTATTAGCTCATCATATAACTATAAAAGTGAAACCCACCTTGAAGTCCTTGACTATGGCTTGTTCAAAAATGCCTCTCCTCTTGCTCCTCTTTCCCTTATTGATTTTCTTCAACATTGACAAAAATCCCAAAAATCAATGGAATTAAAAAATGGAAAACCTAAAGGACCAAAAGCATGAAATTGATCATAGAATACTTTTACCCATACATTTCCTAAGCTCTTTGAACCAAAAATCATTCAAAACTCCAAAAGATTACAAACAACTTACCTAAAATCTTCACCAAATGAAGAAATGCTTGGTTCAAAAGAAAGCTCTTATCTTCCTCTACCTTTTTCCCTTCTTGGTCACTCTTAAAATCCCTCTTGAAGGCTAAGAAAAATCAAAACCTAGCTTGCTCTTCTTTCTTTCTCTAAACTCTCGAAACTCTCTCTCTCCCTTCTTTCTTCAGTTTCATTTTCTCTCTCTTCCAAATGCAAGACACCCCATTTCCTTCTCTTTTACACCATTAATGATTGCATAAAGTTCCTTTTTGCCCTTACTTTAATGCCTTATGGTTTTTAAACTTACATGACTTACCAAAATTGGCCTTTCACTCTCCCACTACTTTAATAGTTCAAAGTCCTTAGCCCATGTCATATTATCTTACCCACATTAACAAGCTAATTAATTCCCACATGGCTAATCTAGCAAAAACCCCAAAATAAATCTAATCATGCTTATAGTAAGGAAAATTTTCAGGGGCCAACATTCCTCCCCCTCTTAAGAAAATTTCATCCTTGAAATTCTTACCTGAGTTATTGAAAAGGTGAGGATACTTTTCCCTCATGGGCTCCATGGGCTCCCATGTGGCCTCTTCAACCGAGTGATTTCTCTACAAGACTTTGACCAGTTGAACCGTCTTGTTCCTGAGGACCTTTTCCTTGGTGTTTAAGATCTCTACTGGAATCTCCTCATAACTCAAATCATCTCTCAATTGAACCTCTATGGTCTAAATGATGTGGGATAGATCCGATCTATACCTCCTCAACATAAATATATGAAAGATGTCATGTATCTGTGACAATTCTGGTGGTAGCGCCAACCTATAGGCTAGCAGTCCAATCCTCTCTACAATCTCATATGGGCCCACATATCTCATACTCAACTTGCCTTTCTTGTCAAACCTCATGACTCCTTTCCAAGGAGATGTCTTAAGAAAGACTTTCTCACCGACCTCATACGCCATCTCCTTTCGGTGTGCATCAGTATAACTCTTCATTCTATCTTATACTGCCTTAAGCCATTGTTTAACTATATTAACCTTATCAACTGTCATTTGAATTAACTCGGGCCCTATCAATTTCCTTTCTCCTTCTTCATCCCAACATATCGAAGTTTTACATCTCCTTCTATACAGTGCTTCATATGGAGCCATCTGAATGCTCGAATGGTACAAATTATTATAAGAAAATTCGACAAATGGCAAATGCTCGTCCCAAGCTCCATTGAAATCTATAACACATGCTCTAAGCATTCCATGAAGTATTTGAATGGTCCTCTCAGATTGACCATCCGTCTAGGGATAAAAAGTCGTGCTAAAATTTAACTTGGTTCCAAGAGCCTCTTGCAAGCTTCCCCAGAATCTCGAAGTGAATTGAGGATCCCTATCAGAGAAGATTGAATTTGGAACCCTATGTAACCTTACTATCTCATCAATGTACTTTTTAGCGAGTACATGCAGAGAATCAGTCTATTTAATTGCCAGAAAATGGGCTGACTTCGTCAACCAATCCACAATAACCCATATGGCATCATGCTTCCTACTAGTCTTGGGCAAACCCATCAGAAAATCTATGGTTACTCTTTGCCACTTCCACTCAGGAATGGACAATGGCCTTAACTTGCTTGAAGGTGCCTGGTGTTCAGCCTTGACTTGCTGAAACACGAGACACTTACTTGAATAATCTGCTACATCCCTTTTCATACCTTTCCACCAGAAATGCTCTCTCAAATCCCTGTACATCCTGGTGCTACCTGGGTGTATGGCATAAGGCGCATTGTGTGCCTCATCCAGAATCTCATCCTTCACCTCCTTGACATTCGGAATACAAAGTCTAGTTCCGACTGTCATGAGGCCGTCATCTCTCACAATTACCTCAGATGTCTTACCGTTCTTAATCTCCTCTCGAAGCTTACTCAATTCTGCATCTTGAGCCTGCAACTCTCTAATCCTCTCTCTGAGTATCGGTCTCACTCTGAAACTCGCAAGAATGCAATCAGACTCATCCTGCCTCAAGCCGATCTTAAGCTTGGCCATCTCCTCCAACAAAGGCAAATACACAGTCCGAACATGGGCTATTGATGACTTTCTACTCAAAGCATCTGCCACTACATTGGCCTTCCCTGGATGGTACTCAATCAGCAAATCATAATCCTTGAGTAACTCAATCCATCGTCTCTGTCTCATGTTCAACTCCTTCTGACTCAGCAAATACTTGAGACTCTTGTGATCAGTAAAGATCCTCGTCTGAACTCCATACAAATAATGTCTCCAAATCTTCAAAGCAAAGATCACTGCTGCCAATTCCAGGTCATGAGTCGGATAATTCACCTCATATGGCCTCAACTGTCGTGAAGCATAAGCTATTACTCGGTCTCCCTGCATCAGCACACAACCCAGCCCCTTCCTCGAGGCATCACTGAACACTGTATATCCCTCCTCTCCAGAAGGCAGAATCAAAATCGGAGCACTAGTCAATCGGTGCTTGAGCTCCTCAAAGCTCTTCTGACACTCATCACTCCAAACAAACTTCTGATCCTTCCGCAATAGCTTAGTCATTGGAGAAGCTAT
>JANIHZ010000006.1:44157512-44170730 GCA_027478365.1 Erythroxylum rufum | reverse complement strand
TTTCTCTGAGAGATAAAGATTCCTCTTCTTGATCTAGCGACTTCAACTCCCAAGAAATATTGCAATTTTCCTAGGTCCTTAATTTCAAATTCTTAAGCAAGTAGTTTCTTCAGCCTTGTAACATCCCATTACACATTTTAAGGCCAGAATTGTGAATTATGAGAAATTATTGAGAAATTAGGAAAATGCATATCATGCTTAAGCTAATTATGACGTGCACATTTTTGCACATTAAAATGATTGTACATGCATTCATGACATTTTTCGGGTAAATTGATCTATAAATGGGAATTATGGATTTTATTGTTTTGAAAAAATTAAATTGGAGTGTATTAAATGTGATTTGGTAATTTTGGTTTGGGTATTTTGGAAATTTAAAGTATTTTTAGAATAAGCAAAATGTTGACTTTGGACTAATTATATCGTGACATGTGGTAGCTTATAAATGTGACAAATGGCTCACATACATAATGACATATGGCAGTCTTATTTGGGAGACACGTGTATTTCATGCAAAGAATACACATAGCTAAGTATTTAGTAAAGGTTACTGAACATCATTTGTTCTTCACTGGAATCACCGAAAACACCAAGCTGTTTTTGTTGTGAAATTGGTATTTGATTCTTACATCAAAGTAAGAATTTCAGTCTTTTGAGAGGGTGTTTATTATGTTATTCACGTTGGTTCCATCCACCGAAATCTGAATTTGTTGGAATTTAGCTAACTCAAGTAAGTTGAGTTTTAAACTTTGTGATATTTGGATGATGCTAGAATTGGTTATGATACATGGAGTACACTGAAAATGATATAGAAATTCATGAAAGTTGATGTATAAAAATATACTCTGTTTTGTACTGTGACATACGCATAAGGTTTGTTTTTCACTATACATGCATGAATCTGTTGAGTATTGATAGAAATGAATTTAAGTGAGTTTAATGAAATGAAATGAAGAGCTAGTGAGGTTGTGGTATAGAGTTTATAAATTGCTAAGTTGTAAAAATGGAAAAAAAGCATCGGATGAAAGTAGAAAGAGAAACAAAATGCAAAAATTGGAATTTGCATGTAGGAGAAATCAGATTTTTCATGTTTATGTGTGAACCTTGGATTTTTTATTTGTTTTGTGTTCTGGAGCTGAAATAAAGATAGAAAAGATGATTCATGTATCGATGTTTTAGTTGGAAAGTATAAAAATAAACATGAGGAATGCAGAAAAATGAAAAATTACAGTAGAGAGAGAAAGTGAATATGAAGTTTCGAATTTTTGGTGTTTGAATGGTAAACTTGAATTTGATTTCCTTAGAGATTGTTTTGGGTATAGAAATGCATAATAGACGTTGGAGGAATGTGAAATCTGGGAATAAAATTTGGAAAATTGGGAAGACGAGTCTTCTGTGAAAGTTCATCGTAGCGAACTCTTGGGTTCGCCATGGCCAACTTTTGAGAATTCCCGAGAAACTTTCGTTTCTGGAAAAGTTCGCCATGGTCAACTTCCTTGGTTCGCCATAGAAAAGTCTTGTCTTGAATAGCTTGAACATGCTTTGGTGTTTTAACCATATCTTACTCTATAATTATCCAAATGAGATGATTTCTGATTTGGAGTAAACTAGAGACATAAGGCTACAAATTGTATGAAGAAAAGGAGTTTTAATTCTATCTCTAAGGATTTAAATTTCTGATTGGAAGTTGAGATAAGAATTCTAATGAAGCTTAAGAATAGGCTAAAATCTTTTGAGTATAACTTTTAGTATACTAAATCAAATTGTATGATTCTGGTGTTATTACAAACTTGAAAAAAAGTGGAACAATTGTCTAGATGAAGTATTACTAAAATACACCATTTTCCTTGTCGTAAGGATCATGCAAAGTGATCCCAAAAGGGAGTGCTAGGATGAAAATGCTGAGGTGAGCTGGAATTTGATAACTGGAATATTTTCACTGAACATGCTTCGGTATTTTAGATATATTTGGATCCGTAGATTTCCAAATGAAATGATTTTTGATTTAAATTGAACTAGAGACATTTGGATACAAATGTTAAGAAGAAATTGAATTTGAATTCTGTTATTAAGGGTCTTGCAATTTAGCTTGCATGTAAGTCTTGGCTTAGGCAATAGCACTACCAGGGACAGAAATTAGGTCCTGTTGTTAGTGAATAAACTATATTGAAATAGGTTGAATCAAACAAAGGTGTCTTCACAAAAGTTATAGCTTGTTCTCTTAGCTTTTGATTGGTACAAATTTTGTAATTTTTGGATATTGGAATTGAGAGATACGAGGTGTACACCTTGAATGCATGATCATGCATTAGCCAAAATTCCAAATGTACATAGTCTGTGGTATTTTGAGCATAACTCATAAAATAATGAATCAAATTGTACAATCTTAGTATCATTAGAAATGTAAAACATTGGAGAACAGTGTTTCAGGAGGACGTGTTGCCTATTTTTGTTAGTTACTTTATCATAATAATTATGTAAAGTTGACCAGAAAGCATATATTGAGAAAAAAATCTGAAATGATAAATTGGGTTATGAAATTAGTTTCACATTGTTTTATTATGGTCCTAACCCTAAGTACAATGATAATTATGAGAGTTTTGATATATGAAGGATATGGTGATAAGGATCACAATAAGATACCCGGGATTGTCATTGAACATGCATTGTGCATATTTTCTATACATAGATGTGCATAAAGCAATACTTATACATTTGTGTAAAAGTGTGATTTTTGTAAATGTGTTTTGTATGATATAGAGGAGTACATTGGACGCCAGTCAAACATTGCCGGACTATCCAGGCAATAGCATATTGGAGCGTATTGTGAGTCAACCTAGATGATTTTCCTAAGATCAATTGAATTTGTTTAACTTCCAATTATTAATTGATTGTGACTTGTTTATGAATTCCATACTTAAGGTCCGAGGAAATTAATATTCAAGAATGTACTGGAAGTGTTCTGATTGCTTTGAAATTCTGAAAAATATGAGTATTCTCAACGAAAGTTGAATGCCGAACCTAGGTCTGATGACTATGCGATTTCTGACTATGCATCATATGTGACTGTTATATATGACATATTATGTATTTGGTGCATTTCATAAAATGCATACTCAAATAAAGGCGTTGTGATCGGAGTAGCCAGTATGAAAGCGCTTGCAAATAGAGCTTTGCTCCATAATTTTTGTTTCTGTACGTAGAGCTATGCTCTGTGATTCTGTTCTGACTGAGCCCAATGGGCCAGTATCTGTATACGTATGTGAAAGGCACTCAGTCACAAAATAATAATGAATTTTGGAGTCTTATATGCATTTGTATTTATATATATATATCTATTTTGAATTTGCGATGTTAACATGATGTGCCATGATAATGTGAGTATTTGGATTATTCATGATCTAAATGAATTTATGTGAAATATGTGATTTTTTTTATTTGACCCGGGTGAAATCATCAATGATGGTTCACTCATTGAGTTCGTAAAACTTATAAAAAATTGCAACCTGGCTTTTCAGGTTCCGAGGAATTATTCAGTTATAACCACTAAGATCATATATGGATTAAGGGTCGGGATCAGTTTGCACCTGCATATGTCTTCAATGATTTTGTGTTTTTGAGTTATGTTCTGCAAGAATTGTACAAAGTGTATGTGAATGATTTGGTAATGAAAGGGCATTATGATTGAAAGTATTTTGTATCTGAAATGGGTCCAAGTGACTATTGTAACACTTGTGAATGGAAATATTTTTAAATAAAGTAGGCTCGATTTGATTAATGATTTCTACATATGTGCACATTGTTTTATGAAACAAAAAATTTGTATGACTTTTGACTGAATGATTGTTTTAGCACGCCACCTTTACGGGGTACGTACTCGGATATCACCATAGATGTCGGATTTGTGTCCTACGAGAGTGGGGTGCTACAAGCCTAGCTATCTCTTCTGTATCACTTCCAGTTACAATAATGTCATCAACATAGACAATAAGAAGCATGATCTTACCTTGGGAGTGCTTGATAAATAAGGTATGATCCGCATTTCTCTATTAATAACCAAAGGAGATCATAGCCCAATTGAACTTTTCAAACTATGCTCGTGGTGATTCTATGCTCGTGGTGATTGTTTCAGCCCATACAAGGCCTTTTTTAACCTACAAACTTTCCCTTGTGTCTTCTCATCTTCAAACCCTGGAGGAATCTCCATATACACCTCCTCCTCGAGATCCCCATAAAGAAATGTATTTTTAACATCGAATTGCTATAAGTCCCAATCCAAGTTTGCTATGCACGAGAGTAAAATTATGATTGTATTCATCTTAGCAACATGAGCAAAGGTTTCTTGATAGTCCACTCCATATGTTTGAGTAAAGCCTTTAGCCACCAATCTCCCCTTCTACCTCTCAATGGATCCATCTGGCTTATACTTCACTGTGAATACTCATTTGCAACCAACCGTCCATATTCCTTCTGGAGCAGTGACAATTTCCCAAGTCTCATTTTTTACCAGGGCCTTCATTTCTTCAATTATAGCTTCTTTCCATTGGACAATTTTCATTACTTCTCTCCAATCCTGTGGAATAGACATAGAAGAAACAGACTAGATGAAGGCTCTATAGGTAGGAGATAGTGAGTCATATGTAACAAAGTTAGAAATTGGGTATTTGGAGCAACTTCTAATACCTTTTCGAAGAGGAATCAGCTTATCTAAATCATCAGATAAATCATATTCTAGCTGACCAGTGTTTTTGAGGGAAGGGAACGGCATTGGCATAGACTGCATGATGACTTTTTCTGTCTTATATCGCCTTGAGTATGCCTTTAATTCTGATCTATCTAAGTGCTGACTTCAATCCTTTTGAACAAAACTAGTTGTCTCCCCCTGAATTGTTCTTCCTCCTTGGATCACATTATCTCTAGAGTCAAGCAACACTTCGTCTTCAATCTCATTCTCACCTTGAAGAGGAGTTGAGGATGTGATGAAATAGGACTCATATTCCAGAAAAGTGACATCCATGCTTACAATGTATTTCTTAGACAGGGGGTGATAACAGTTATATCGTTTTTGTGTGGGAGAATATCTAACAAACACACATTTCAAAGCTCTTGGCTCCAACTTGCCAACATTCCGAGCATAAATAAAGCAAACACACCCAAAGACTCTTGGAGGTACAATATAAGAGTTTGTAACTTGTAATATTTCAATAGGGCTTTTAAAATCTAAAATTCAAAGGGAAATTCTGTTGATAAGATAGGCGGCTGAAAGAACTGCATCAACCTAATATCCCTTTGGAAGGTTCATTGTGAACATGAGTGATCGTGCAACCTCCAGAATGTGTCTGCTCTTTCTTTCTACAACTCCGTTCTGTTCATTGGTATAGGCATAATTAGTTTCATGTACTATTCCATTAAAATCTAGATAAGCACAAAATTTGCCATCCATATACTTCATTCCATTATCTGAACGTAAGATCTTAACTCTAGCATAATGTTGAGTACAAATCATTTTGTGAAAAGATTGGAAGCATGAAAAAACTTCATTCTTGGTTTTCATCAGATAAACCCACGTCAATCGAGTACAACAATCAATGAAAGTCACAAACCATCTATGGCCAAAAAGAGAGGGAGTTTGAGTGGAACCCCAAACATCGGAGTGAATGGTCATAAAAGGAACAGAACTCTTATTATTTGATAAATGATTAGAACTTCTAGTGTGTTTAGCAATTTCACATGCTTCACAAAACAAAGAATTAGAAGAAGTTCTTTTAAACAAGTTTGGATAAAGTTTTGCTAGAACAAAAAACGAGAGATGTCCTAACCGCCTACACCACTGTAGAATTTCCTTATTAATCACATCATTTCCAAAAAATGCTTGATATGCAACTGTCGGGCACTCTTCTTCCAAGACATATAAGCCATCCTGCAGTCTACTAGTTCCAATCCTCTGCCCTGTGTCAAGGTCTTAAAGAACACAATAGTCAGGAAAAAATTCAACTTTACAATTAAGGTCCTTAGTGATAGAACTGACAGAAAGAAGATTAATAGGAAAACAGGGTACGTGAAATACTGAGGATAGGGGGTAATATTGGGAGTATAGTTAATAGAACCTATACCAGATATGAATGTAAAAAACCCATCTGCTATTCTAACATTATCCTTGTTGTTTCCATGAGAGTATGTTAAAAATTTCTTTTGAGAACCTGTCATATGTTTGTTAGCTCCAGAGTATATAATCCAAGGATTATCTTTAGAATTGTAGTATTCAATACCTAATTTGGCAAGGTTTGATGCACCAACTATAGAAGCAGAGTCTGTTTTTTAGAGAAGTTATCTTAAGGCCTGAAGTTCTTCATTGGATAATCCCCCAGCTAACGATGTTTCAGACACTTCATTTCCATCAGTCAAGTGATCCTGACCCCTTACCACTAAGCCGCCTCATTTTTTATGACTTTGATTAGGCCTTCCATGTAATTTCCAACACACTTCTCGGGTATGTCTTGATTTTCCATAGTAATCACAGTGTAAGTGATCCTTATTAGATGAGGTATTTGCAGGTTTCGGCTTTTCAGTAGAACTTGCTACTAATCCTGCTTTTTCAATGATAAGTGTATATAGCATAACATTTCACCTACTTTCTTCTTGTTGTACTAGAGAATGTGCAAGCTGAATAGAAGGGAAAGGATCTTTTCCAAGTATTGTACCTCGTATATGATCATACTCTGGGTTAAGACCTACTAAAAAATCAAATACTCGATCTTCGTCTACCATTTTTTGGAATCTAGCAGCGTCTTTTGAGCATTCTGCTTGAAATTCTTGATAATAGTCTAACTCCTACCACAACCCACATAACTCCACAAAATACTGTGATACAGTCATATCTCCTTACTTTGTGTTGTGCAATTTATTATGAATATAAAAAATTTGAGCTTTATTACCTATTTGAGAATAGGTCAGAGAACCATCTTTCCATATCTTTACAACTGTATCAAGTAGCAAGTATGTCCGAGCAATCTCCGGCCTCATTGAATTGATGAGCCAAGACATGACGAGAGAATTCTCGGACTCCCACTGATTAGTTCCATCAAGTTTTACGGGATTGATTTGAAGTGCAGGATTATCGGAACTCGACATAATTACCTTCTTTCCTTCCATCTTCTTTAGTGTTACAGACGGACAAAAACATAAAATACACCGAGGAGAGGCAAGGAAGCAAGGGTACTGGCAGAAGGTAAGGGTACATCTGACACCACCAGAAGAGAGGCAAGAGGCCGGCGACCCTGATAGAGAAAGAACGAAGACGAAATACTGCCCAGAGGGTGGCATGTGGTGTTCACACGGGGCGACATCAGAGAGTCTATGGTGGTGCATGGCGGTGCAGTTGATGTCGGGTCTTTCACAGTGGGAGTTGCCAGTCACAGCTGAAGCAATCTAGGTAAGTGGTGAGAAGAAAAACACATTGCTGGTTGGGCGAGTACACACTCAGCCAATGAAGAACAGCCGAAAAAGGAACAATCCCTAAATCAGATAGGGCTCTGATACCAAGTTGAATGTTGAAGATAATTTGTATTTCTTATATTTGTGTACATAACAACAAGGTTTTATATACAATATTCCTAGGACTATTTAGGAAGTAATCTAGCTATTAACTCTTTGAAATCTCTCAATTATAGGAGAGATTATAGGTGTAATTATAACAATATCAATGCTAATAATACAATATCAATGCTAATAATCTTTGGTCAACAATCCCATAACCTTATATTATCCAATTTAGTTACTTATTAAATAATAAATGCTTCAACTAAGCATCATATCACAAAAGCATTAACTTTAACTCTTTTAAAGTCTTAACATTTCATGTCTAACATGAAATTTTGTTAATTGATTTAATTAAAACTTTCAAAGATAAGTTGTAGTACTAGCTATAGCTATAGAAGAAATAAATATTACTTCATACAATATGTCATATTGTAATTTCTTCCTTACACAATTTCATACTCTTATGATTTTAGTTGTGGAGATATTTACTAAAGAATCTCATTCTATTACTACAACAAACTGGGCTATAGGATATGAATAAAAATGTAGCCAGTTTATCCAAAAATATCATGCACGCCAATTCGACGTTTCAAAATAGTTTAAATGACATTCTTTCAAATTATACATAAAGTAAAATTATTAGCTACAAATTATTTTCGTACCAAAAATACCATAAATGCATAGCTACTTATTAAGAAAAAGTCAATGTTTGTGAAAAATGTAGCAAATATTATTTGGTTACATTTTGTGCCATTGTAGTTATAGATTTTTTGCCATGTTTTCTATAATTTTGTAAGTATGTATTTTTAACTACAAGCATATGAAAATATAACTAAAAATGATCAAAAATTGTTTGCAACATTTACTTAAACCTTAATAATTTTCTACGAAAAGTTTATTCTATTTTGATTTTTCTTATTATATTATTTGCATTGTTATTTCGATAAATAATTTTTGGATGGTCACCATTGATTTTGTTTAATTTCACTATTAATTTAAGTGCCAATAAACAAAATAAATATTAAGTTATAGAGAAACATTATTGATCAAATGTCAACATATCCAATTTATGGTAAATTCATCAAATTGTATAAACAAAATTAATGAAAAATATAACACAAATAGATGATACTTTGTTCTTACCCAAAATATTAAGAAAATATGAGTATTTCTTACATTTTGTAAACAAAAAATACAAAAAAATCATAAATTAAAATGTGTCTGAATTTAATGTCAAATATTGTAATAAAAAGTCTTTTCAAATATTCTATGATATTATTAAAAGCGGCATATGCGACGAATGCCACTTCGCACATACTCAAGTAAAACAACTACTAACTTTAGGATTATATTATCTAATAAGGTTAAGAGTTACTAATGATTTTGGGGAAAAAAAAATAGTTGCATGATGTAAAGTACATTCATCATATTTCAAAGCAACTCCTCTAGCCCTCTTCACCTCAGAAATGATATTTCTACCTTGTCCATAAGAATTCCATCACATGCTCGAGTTCATAGCATCATTGAAAACAACTTCTAGTATTTTCAAGGTAGAGGATTTGAAAGATTCCAGATCTATCTACCAAATTATCAACTTGATTCTTTTACTACAGACAAGCATATTTGGAATTTAAGTTCCAATGGGTTTTTCTCAAATTCCTCCTACATTAAAGATCTCAAACCTCCTACCCCAGAAATATCATGGTTCAATGTAGTATGGAAAGCATCCTTGAAGCCTAAAGTCTTATTCAGAACTTGGCTAGTAGCTAGAGGCAGACTAAAGATAAAAGACAAGATTCATGGCTCTATTAACACTCTTTATGAATTCTGCAATAATGAAGAAGAATGTATAGCCCATTTACTCTTTAAATGTGAATTCACAACCTCCATTTCAGCTAGCATTTAGTATACCCTAAACCAATATTGCTTTGAATCTGATTGCAACAAGATTCTTAAATGGGCCGAAGCAAAATATCTTTCTATGGAAAATGACAAAATATGCTTAATTTTTAGCCTCAATTGTGCAGTTCATATTATCTAAAGGGAAAGAAATTAAAAAAAAAAGTCATCAAAAGAAGATAATTAATAAGTACACTCTTATTCATAATTTGCATTGTTGGATTAAGGAAACTTCGATAGCTCATCAAGTAACTGATTAACTAAGCCTCGTATCAAAAGAAGGTGAAACCTCTAGTCTTAGCTTTTCCCTAAAATCAACTATATTGTTGTATCTTATTTTGTTTAACTCTCACTGTATCATCCCTTTTTTATGCCTTTTATGGCTATTAATAAATATAATCTTTTTGAAATCAAAAGCACAAATCTTTACACCATCACCGAGGTTTCACTCAATACACACAAGTGTTTAAGGTGAAAAGTGTAAGAACTCTCAAATTAATACATAGTAGAACTCTTATCCAAAAGGTTGAAATATTATCACATCTTCACCACTTATAAGTAAATTAAAAATAAAAGTCAAAAGGTCTTGATAGAAGGACTTAAAGGGGCTTAGGTAAGGTGTGATTGGAATAATAAATGGGTAATAAACTTTTGAAGGAAATTTACCAAACAATAGTACAAGAAACTTATTTCTTCATATTATATTGGTCCTTCATACTATAAATCCATTGGCACTATAACCTTAAATGCTATTTTTTAATATCTATAATCATATACCAACAATTAAAGAAATATTAGACCTTTTCAAATTTTAAGTTTCAAACAATTAAGTGATGTAAAAACCTTTTGGGTTCAAATTAATAAAGGGCTTCAAGAAAGATAAGGTAAAAACTAATAATGGGGTTATAATTAATGAAAAAGGTTATAGCTCATAATTGGTTACTCTTAAAGGATAAAATATGGTAGGGTAATTCAAGAAAATAGACTAACAAATGTTGAATCTAAATTCCTTTATCACATCGTGCTTCGAATTTATCATATGTGGTTTCAATATGTATAATAAAAGCAAGTTCTGGAATTATTCAACTATCTATGATAGCACATGAAAGAATAAAAGAGCTTAAATATTGATGTATTTGGTCTTAGACTCAAAAGCTTACCAAAAAATGAATCTTATATGTGTAGATAATATGCAGTTTTCATTTAAATTAACTATATCAATGATTACTAACAATAAGACTTATAAAAACAAGTTTATTTTAACTTTCATCCTTTTGGATACTAATTCAATTTGATAATCGATAATGATGTCAAGTAGCTGCGTACATATTTTAACTAATTTAGGATATCAGTTAATAAAATTGAATAACAAAGATTAAATAAGCTTAAGAAATCACTTTCCCTCGCTTAAAATTTTACATTATCCCTAATATACACAATATAAGCACAAATAAATAGAAAGGAAGAAAGGATAATAAATTGGCTCTTCCATGAGTAATAAGAATTTTTACTTTTCATTTTGATGAGGGATCCATCCGATATTAGATACAATTATAAATAAAAAGGATAAAAAGATAAATGAAAATGAAAATGAAAATAAAATAAAAATAAAAATAAAAATAGCAATAACAATAAAGAAACAAAATGAAATAGAATTTAAAAACAAAATCCATCAAATTTCTTGGGTTGCCTCCCAAGTAACACTTGTTTAACGTTGTTAGCTTAACATACCCTTCATATTTACCATCAACTTGGGTCTATAAATGGCTTGCTTCTACCCGTTACTCCACGTAGCAGTTTTATAGAGAATAAGCCACATGTTATAAGATAATAATAAGGACATAATTTATCAAATTAAGAAATCCAGTCGACTTTATTAATGTCCTTTTCAATAACAAACTGTTAATAAAATAAAAAATAAAAAACTCTCTGAATCTTTAGTTGACTCAAACAATTTGTTTTGTAGGAAGTGATAACCCTTTGTACTTAAGGTGACTACTTATAATTCATCAAAAGTTTCCTTATTTGGCTCTGCCTTTTGTTATTCCTTAATCGCCTTTGTCCATTTTTCAACTTTCTCTTCTTGGATAAAGACTTCCTCCTCTTCTTCTTCTTTAATCATCTTTTGCAACTTCGCTTCTTTCTCTTCTTTGACATAAGCTTTCTTTACTTCTTCTACCCCTATCATTTGTTTGTACTTCTCTTCTAAAGTAGCAGTTACCCCACTTTTCTTCTTGGAATGCAACTTTATTCATGAAATCTACCTTCGTATCTTCTTTACTCTGAGGCCTTAATAAGCTCAAATAATATTTTGTATTATACTCAATGTATTCAAGTGAAAAAAATCTCTTTTTGAATTCACATCAACTAGCTTCACCTTAGGCAAAATATTCTATTATTATATTTATAAGTTACTCTTTTAGTTGATGTTGTTGTAAATATTCATCTGAAGCATAAATATTCCATCTATGAGCGTAAGGATTGCTTCACTTTGAATTATAAGTATTCTCATAGGGTACACTCTGAGACTAGTTTTGTATGCATAGTTGCTCCCATATATATTTTAGTGCCTAACATTCATGATTGTAATGGTTACTCCTACAATTGTCACAATACAACATAGATATCAGTTGAGCCTTTGAAAAAATATCACCATACCTTTCTTTCCAAAATTGTGATGTTGCCATAGGTAATGACACATCATAACTCCCATGAGAAAACTATCCGCTCTATCCATCCATTATGGGTTGTGGATATAACAATGAATCTTAAATCCTAACAATAAGCCATAAATTCAACGTAAAAGTAGATAATTTCAAAAGATAAATAAATGAATAAGGCAAAAAGAAAATAAAATAAAAATAATGGTTAGATTAGTAACATATAGGTTTTCCTAATATTACTAATCCCCAAAACGACGCCAAAACTTTATTAATGATTTATATTCTTATAAGAAAATTATCAATATTAAAAATCACAAGTGCACGGTGTAGTAGTGGCCAGCATAAACAAGTACGAGTTGATCCCACAAGGACTGTAAGTACTAATAATTACCCTTATCTTATTATCTAATCATCGATTCAGATTGTGTATTTAATTTTTAATTAAACTAGACAACTAAACTATGGTTGAAATAATAATGAACTTATTACATAGGAAAATACTAGGAAAATTCTATATCAAATAAATAGTACCTAGGTGATGAATCCATCTAGGAATCCTTAAATATTAACCCTTTATCATGCAAATGTATTATTGATTAATGGATTGTGGAAATTCCTATCTTATGTTAATATCTTTTTCAAGACTATTAAAAACTAATACATCAGTTGATTAATAGAAATCTTTCTAATTAAAACCAATAAGATTGCATTATCGGTTTATGAATTTCACTATTAGGTTTGACCTCAATCTAGAGGATTTATGTCGACCTAGCTCTAGGTTTGCATGGAACTCCTTCCAATTATGGTGGATCTATTTATACAATAGGATTATCATATGAAATTAAATCATGAACTAATATTTCAAATATATTAGAGCAAGAATAAAATGCACAATTTAATCTTAATAAACCAATAAATAAAATTGCATTAAATAAAAGACTAAATCATATTGTTATCATAACTTAGGATTCATCATACATAAGCCCTATAGTCGGCAAGTTTTCGATAAAAAACTGAGAATTCGTGACCGACTGCGGTTTGTTTGCACTGATTTTTCCTCGACCGAGTATGACCGCATATTTCCACGGTCAGTGCTACGGCCCCGATCTGGTATCCA
>JANIHZ010000006.1:44117492-44129952 GCA_027478365.1 Erythroxylum rufum | reverse complement strand
ATTGATGGTAAATTAAATAATATATGTTTTTATTTCAAGTTTCACTTCTTGTTGGTCATTTCCTTGTCATTAATTTTTGTTGTAAATTATAATATGATCTTTATTGTTCTTTTTATTTGATGTTTTGATGTAGTTATTATTTATTACATAATGAAATTGTAATATATCAATTAACTTGTATTATTCTTAATTTTATTCTTAAATAATGATTATATTTTTTTTGTATATTAATTGTAATTATTATTTATACGTGAAATATGTGAATATTAATGTTAATAAAAATAAAAAATTGTTGTTATTTTAAATTCTTATTATTATGATTTGTAGAGGCATGGTTGATATAAAGTATAAAGTATAATATACTAATAGATTATTTTATAATTTTAAAAAATTTAAGGACTATTTCATAAATTTTAAAAATAACCAGAAACGGTACCCAATATTGACCTCATTTGGTTACTAACCAATCAGTTATTTTGTTAGTTGATTGGTTGTTTTTAGCTATTTGACTCTTCAAACAGTTAATAATATTATTTGGAGAGTTGCTTTTTCATCAACTGATTGAAGATAAACGGCAAAAAATGAAAAATGTTGATATATATGAGCGTTTTCATCCTACAACTAAAATTATATCTATGAAAACCCAACTGTACCCTTATGTATCCCCCATTGCAGCAACTAAAGAAGAAAAAAGAGCATCAAACACTTCAACCCCTGCCTAAATAAGGACATTCTTTCCACTTTTTTTCTTCCACTTATTTGTGATGCCGGCCAGCCTTCAATTCTTCCATTTGCATAATTGCGTAATATTTTGATGTTTAAATTGTATTCTTGATTAAATTGTAATTAAGTATTACACGTGTTATATTTTTGTTAGTTTTAATATACAACAATTTCTAGTAAATAGGACAACTTAGTTGAGGTTCCTAGATACCTACATTTTAGGAACAATATTTGTTCTTATAATTGTTTTATACAATTATAGGTTAGAAATAAAATATTGACCTTAAAAGAAAATGAAAATAGAAAGAGATGCATAAATTTCTCATAGATGATGAAACAGTACAGGTGAACATGATTTCTCTAAAATCTAAATTCTTATAAGAATATTCAACGAAATGCTAAAATCTATAATATTTATACCTTTATAATTTGTTTTAAGCCATGTCCTCATAGGTCATTTTACACATAAACAACTAATACTAAACAGTTAATTTTACCAAACATCTTTAACAAACAGCTAATGCAATCCGCTAGTCAAATCAGCTGATATAATCAGCTATCAACGAACACCTAATACAATCAGCTGATTACTAAACAGGGCTATTAATCGATACTAATACTCATACCAAAATCCAATCTCGCACCAATGTTGATCCGATATTCATAAAATTGGTCTACACTTCTCTTATTAATTAAATCCTTATTTAATTTCTATAAATCAAGTAGATTAAGCATGGAACACGAAAGAAAGTGTGGACGAATATTTTGTTGTCTTAGCAAATGGAAACATACCACGTAATCGAGCATAGCCTGTCTCCGCTTCCTTGGATTATCTCCCTCCCAACGCCTACTTGACGATGCTTCCTCACTCGGTCACAGTCACATGGTTCCTTGATTGCGTCCCCGTATCTTTCTTTCTCTGTGTCTCTCCAATTAATAAGCATTTTCTTGAACCCTTTTCTGTTTCTGTGAACCCCATTCGAAGACAGCATCGTGAAAGGGCTCCTCCCACAAGTTTTTTTGGGATTGTCATCTTCTCTGTTGCCTTGGTTTTTTGGGGGTGTTGTGGTGTAATATCAGTTGGTTTCTTATAAAATGATCCCGTAAGATTCGTCTCAGGTGCGCTTTTTAAACTGATAGCTTATTCCATTCTTTGCTTATGTTTGTGACTTACTAAAATTCTTTTGGGTTGATAAAAAAATTCAAACCTTACGGCGATTTACTTCCCATTTGAGTCTGATGCTTGGTTGGTTTCAAGTTTATGGAGATGTTTTCTTGGTGAATTGTTGTCGGGTTTTGGAAATTTTGGGCTTGGTTTTTCTTTGAGAATTTTCTGACATTGGGATTGCCTGTTGCGTGATTGAGCTATGAGGGGATAGCGATAGAATTTTAATTAAGCGTATGCCTCTTGAATTCTGAACTACTTAAGTAGTTTCTGCTTTAGGAATGTGCCAAGTTGGATATGCTTGCCGGTATTATCATTTTGAATGAAAGGATTTTAATTGGCTTCACTTTGAAATTTGTAGTTAGTTGACAATAGAGATGGCTACCGCTAGCAAGACCAGAAATATGCTCGAGAAGCTAGTAAGAGAAGCATCATTTAAGTGGTTACTTAGCAAGAGAAGTTACTTTGGCAAAGAATTTGAGGAGATGAGAATGTCTTCATCTACTAGCAAGAGTTGGATATCCGAGCTTTCTCCATTTGCTAATATGGTTGTTCGTAGATGCTCAAAGTAAGTTCCACTACTTATCTTATGTGTTCCTTTGTTGAATTTGTCATTGATGTAGCTAGAATTTTTATTTTAATTTACGATTTAGGCTTTTCTGAGAACTTTTTAGCGCATTTATCTGCCATTTTCTCCCTCTTCCATAGGATTTGACAACATCATCGATAAGCATGTGAACTCCTATTTCCCCAATTTTTGTCTCCTTATGCACTATAAGGAAAAATTTGCAGAATCCTTGATATTCCTACATGTGAGCTTCAAAAAAGCTTCAATGAAGAGGCTTTTGACTCCATTAAGCATCAGTCTCGGTATGCAAGGAACTTTCTAGAATATTGCTGCTTCAAAGCGCTTGCCCTCTGTGTTCAACAAATGTGTCATCTCACAGACAAGAAGTTTCGACGCTTGACATATGATATGATGTTGGCTTGGGAAATCCCAGCAGCAGCTAGCCAACCTTTACTGAATGCAAGTTCACTTATTTGGTTATCTTGATTATCTTGTTCATGGTTACATTGTTGAATGAGATGCTAAAACTTCATCCATCTTGACATTTGTTGAAAATTTTTCTTTGATGCACATTACATATTTCAAAGAATATCTTTATGCACAGTTATATCGCATCCAAGCCCAGTGTATGTACGTGCTTTAGGGATATGCATCTTCGCTAAATGCAAGTTCACTCATTTGGTTATTGTATCTTGTTCATTGTTACATCGTTGAATGACATGCTAAAACTTCATCCATCTTGACATTTGTTGAAAACTGTTCTTCGATGCAAATTACATATTTCAAAGCAGTATCCTTATGTACATTTATATTTCATCTAATCCTAGTATATGTTCATGTTTCATGGATATGCATCTTTGCATAAACATACTGTAATATGGCTAAGTAGAAAGACGAAGATTGGAATATACCCAAAGTTCTTATACATAAAGAGCAGCTGTAATATATTCTATTTGTTTATATATATGCCAACCTTAAAAGGCCCTCTTTAACTGTTTGATAGTTCAGTCGCAAAGCTACTAGCAAATAGTTGTATCGTCATAGCCTAGTTATTCATATTTTAGAAATTCATCATTTTGAAACTCACTCAATATATCTCTTGTAATTATCTTCTAGGTTTTTCAAGTTTGTTAGCACTTTCAACGCTAGTTATATTGGGTAGTGTTAGTTTCTCAATTATAAAAACCATATCATTAACTCACCTTGCTTTTGTGGCACATGTGTATGTGCATTCCTGAGAGATGGAGAGAAAGAGAAGCGCCCAGACAAGTTTATAGTAAAAATTTGTTTTACCACTCTTTGAAAGTGGGCACTGTTGAAGCAAGTGTCTGTGCACTTCTTTGCACATCTTCATTGTGTGATGGTTATTGTAACTTTTCTTATCTTTATAGGTAGATGATGAATTGACTGTTGGGATGGAAGCATTCTCTCGAATAGCTCCAGCAGTTCCAGTCATTGCTAATGTGGTTATCAGTGAAAATCTTTTTGAGGTGCTTACTAAGTCCACCGGCAGGCTTCAATTCTCCATATATGACAAGTACCTAGGTGGATTAGAAAGGTGACTTTTGTTATTATCTGAATTATTGTTTGCCTAAATTAAAATTGGTTTCTTGTCTCTTGTTATGTAAATCTTAATTGACTTCTTTTGAATGTCCTTATGTCTTTCATTGAAGCTTGGTAGCAAGTTATTGTTCCTTACAACTATCAAGTGTCGAAAGAATCATTTGGGAAAACATGCTGCAGATTAATCCATGCAATAAGCTTGAAGTTTTTAAGGCATTTTCTGCTAGGTGCTTAATAGTTGGACTGTCTAGGATAAATTTCCTATCCCAAATGGGAACTAGTTGTTGGATGAACTTCATGGTGCCCAATATTTCATAAAATTAGGTTTAAGGCCGGGATACTTTTAGGTTAGAATGACTTTCGAAGATGTTGAGAAGATTGCCTTTTGAACCCATCATGTCCACTTTGAATTTTTAGTCATGCCATTTGGTCTCACAAATGCACTTTCCACATTTCAATTTTTAATGAATGAGGTATTTTAGTTCCATCTTTGCAAATTCATTTTAGTATTCTTTAATGACATTTTGGTTTATAGTAAAACTTGGATAGAATACATGCATCATCTGAGGATTGTCTTTGAGCACAATGCCAAGACAAGCTCTTCCTCAAACGGTCTAAGTGCTTCTTTGGAGAGGATTAGCTCACATACTTGGCCATTAACGATAAGGGAGTATTAGTGGACAACTCCAAAAGTCAAACAATCAAGGAAAGGTCCACTCTTAAATTAGCCATGGCGCTACATGACCTCCTCGATTTGATAGGGTATTACCGCAAAGTTGAACAGAAACAATTATGGCACGATGGTTGCTCCATTAACCAATTTACTGAGGAAGAATGCCTTTTATTGGGACAATGAAGCCAAAATAACTTTGGATAACTTGAAGAATGCCCCCCCTCCACTACTCCAGTCTTACAATTACCGAACTTTGATCTTGAGTTTAAAGTAGAATGTGATGCATCTGGAATGGAGATTGGTGTTATTTTACAAAAACAAGGATACCCGATTGTTTTCTTTATTCGAAAACTAGCTGATCGACATTTGAAATTGCCGGCTTATGAACAAGAATTGTTCAAGTTACCTAGAGAAGACCATACTTGTGGGGAAGATCATTTGTTATCAAAACTATTATTTGTTATAAAAACTGATCATTAGATCCTAAAACACTTGTTGGAGTAGCGGCTTGTTACTTTTCCCCAACAACATTAGGTTAGTAAGCTAATAGGGTTTGATTTTTGGGTGGATTACAAGGCTGGATCTTTGAATCATGCAGCAAATGCATTGTTTAGGCATGATGAGGACACTATGCTCCTTTGTGGTATTTCAAGTCTACGAGTCGCCTTGTTAGATAACGATAGGTAAGAGGTAACCAAATCAATAGAGTTGCAAGCATTTGGTTAAAAAATTCAGTCAAGAGCACAAACTCTAATTAGATTTCATAAATGGACTAGTGATGTTTAAGGGTTGGGTATATCTTCTGACTGGTTCCTCTTTGATTCCCTCCATGATCTCTACTATTCACAACTCCACATATGAAGGTATTTAGAGGACACTCTTTCACATCCAAGATGATTTCCACTTGTAAGGAATCAAAGCCTCTGTTAGGGAATTTATCCAAAGCTACTCTATTTGTCAACAAAATAAATGGGACAATCTACATCCGACTGGTCTCTTATAGCCCCTTTCAATTCCAACACAGATATGAGCTGATATTTCCATGGATTTTATAAATGAGCTACCTGATGTTGGAGGAAAATCGGTCCTTTTTGTAGCGGTGGATTGCTTCTCTAAGTACACTCATTTCATCCCTCTCTCTCACCTGTAAGGCTACTTTTGTTGTTTATGTCTTCTTCACTCAAATTTTTTGTTTGTATGGGTTATCAGAAACTATTGTCAGTGATAGGGACCTAATCTTTATTAATTCATTTTGGAAAGAATTGTTTTGATTAAGTGGTACCACTTTAGCCTTTTACTCTACTTATCATCCTCAATTAGATGGTCAAACTGAAGTGGTGAACCGCCCTATTGAGATATATCTCTGTTACTTTATTGGGGATAAACTAAGAAAATGGGTTGATTAGCTTCCTTGGGCTCGTATTGTTATAACACTGCCTATAATTCTTCGTTTGGTGTGACATCCTTTTAGGTTATTTATGGTTGCAATCCTCCTCTCTTGTCCTATGAACATAGTTCTAGCTGTTTGGAGGAGATTGATCGTTCCTTGCAAAAGAGAGATTTTTTTTGGGTTAAATACATCTTTATTTACAGCAGCTTAACTCCAAATGAAACAAGCCTGTGACCACCATCATTGAGAATTATCATTTCAACTTGGGCAATTTGTTTGGTTGAAACTGCAACCTTATCAACAACGGTCTTTTGGGAAAAGTTGTTCTTCATAAACTAACTCCTAAGTTTTATGGCCCATTCAAAGTTTTGCAGCAAATTGGCAAGTTTGCCTATAAGTTGGAACTTCCAGAGCATAGTAAGATTCATGATGTTTTCCACCTTTCATTATGGTGTTTAGGTTTTCCTCCTACTAGTGTTCCTTCCTTTCCACCTTTGAAGGATGGCAAAATTATTCCCAAACCTCAATCCAATTATTTGTTCTCGAGTTAATTGGGGTGTTGTTTAAGTTCGGGTAGAATGGGGAAGCTTATTATTGGATGAAGCTATGTAGGTTTACTTGATCGAGTTTCGGAAGTCTTTTCCTGAATTCAAGCTTGAGGACAAGCTTTTAGTCGAGGAGAGGAGTAATTTTGTGGATGCATTTATTGGAAAGAAATACAACCACAAATAGTACTAGTATGGGGAGCTATAGTCAAACGATTTCAACTTTCCTATATCTTAGCTAAACTTCAGGATATCTATTTTAATGTTTTTCTATTAATTAGAAAGTATTTCCTATTTACAAATACCTCTTTTTCTGGGTAGTTTTCTTAAATAAGGATTCTTAGCCTTTTGTAGGGGCAGACCATATTCAATAAAGATCATCAATATTTTTAGTCAAGGAACATATAGAGGGGAGTTAGTGATCTCTTACAAATCACTGTTAAAGCTTTCAGAATAGGTATCTCGAAGATCGGAAAAAGTAAGGAAAATCAAGAGGACTATCCCGCTAACCAACCTGTGATGAGATCCTATTTGCGGCTCATTACAATTATTTGTTTTCTTAGATATGTCTTGTGAAGCTGAGGGCCTAACATTAGGAACTCAATTTGTTTTTCTTCTTGTTCTAATGTTCTCTGTTTGCTGGTTATCACTTACTTCGCTGCACATCTTTTATTTACGCTCAGTATGTATCTAGAGAAATTATTGTTTTTGTTTTGAATATGCTTCTTTACAGCGCAATAAGAAGGATGACAACCCAATCAGACTCATCACTTCTTTCTGCAATTCGGGCTTCTAGAAGAGAAAAGATTCTAGAAGTGGATGGAAAGGTCACCACTCAGCCAGTTCTTGAACATGTAGGAATATCTACTTGGCCAGGTAAATTAATTAAAATTTATTCAGGTTGTGTCAACTTTTCCAAGTATTGTTTTCACTCTGAAGCACTAATGCAAAGAAATAGATCCAGAAGAGCTTTTAGTACAAAATCTTGTTAATTTCAATTTGCAGAATTTTCCAATATGTCAAGGTTTTCTAACATAAAATTATACTCTCAGGTCGTCTGACTCTCACAGATCATGCACTATACTTTGAAGCTCTCCGTGTTGTATCGTTTGACAAGCCTAAAATGTATGACTTGTCGGATGAATTAAAGCAGGTTGTCAAGCCTGAACTAACTGGACCATAGGGAACTCGACTTTTTGACAAGGCGGTGTACTATAAATCTATTTCCTTGTAAGGCATGACTCAGATTTCCTGTATATGCACTATGAGCTATATATATTTATATAGGATATATATTAGAAGTTTGATCTCACTTTTGTACAATTCTGAACAACTGAAAGGTGCATCGTATAACTTTAATAGTTTTTAACCTTTTAGATTTATTTCATAGATCAGAACCAGTTGTAATGGAGTTCCCTCAGCTTAAAGGGCATGCACGTCGTGATTACTGGTTAGCGATTATCCGGGAAGTTTTATATGCCCACAGGTACGTAAATAAATTTCACATCACTGGAGTTGCACGGGATGAAGCTCTTCTACAGGCTGTACTTGGCATTTTGCGACTACAAGCCATTCAAGACATTAGCTCGTTGAATTCTGCTTGCTATGAAACACTTCTCATGTTTAATCTATGTGATCAACTTCCTGATGGAGATTTGATACTAGAAACGCTTGCAAACATGTCCTGTACGAGGGAATTAGACATTACTAACAACTATACTGCTGTGAATGGAATGTATTCCGTGTCAGCCTTGACCATGGTCTCTAATTTAGGAGTTGTGTTTGGAACGAGTTCGAGTGCTCCATATGGGACCAGTTTTGCAGTGGGTGAGATAGCTGTGGGAGAAATTAGCGTGCTGGAAAAAGCAGTTAAAGAATCTAGAAATAATTACAAGAAGGTGGTTCTTGCGCGAGAGACAGTAGATAGAGTTAAAATAGATGGTGTTGACACCAATGTAGCTGTAATGAAGGTAATGCTAGTAATTACAGCACTTTGTTGGGGTTAAATTTAGGGAGGAAATAGTTGAAGGACTAAGGTGAAGAGAGAGAGTGTGCTAAGAGATTGTTGTTCTCATTTTTCATGTTGGGTATGTTATACAATTTGGTGGAATGAAAAAAAGGTAGGAGTAAAAATTCTCATACATGTTAAGTTATAGTTGTGTTCTTTAGAGTCAAGAAAGGATGAGGATGTGAGGTTAAGTCAGCATTCCATGTTTTGCTTTCTCTTTCTATCTCGTTCCTATTATTTGGTATCTAAAAGTTTGTGGACTGGGAGGAAAAGTTTCATTGGACTTTCTTTTCATTTTACCTCTAGTATCCAAACAAAGAAAACAAACAAACATTGGACATTTCTCTATTAAGCATAGGAAACATTTTGTATGTAAATGACCCTTCACCCCCCTATCCCTCTTATTTGCTTGGTTGCTTGAATTGTATTATGCTGCATATTTGCTTGAAAAATGAAGTTTTCATCCGCAGTTACAGTAGCACTTGCTTTTTCCTATAACGTGGACAAATCCAGTGTAGCATAGTTGGAATGTAAAAGTTATCCTCAAATCCAGTGTAGAGAAATCATTCGTATTATTAACTGTGCTTTGTAGTACATAATCCCCGGTATGTTCCTAACTGTCTGCTGTTTCTACAGGGATTGCTTTTCCCAGTTTTGGAGGCTGTGAAGTTGCTTCTCTCCTTAGTATATTGGAATGATTCTAGGAAGTCTTTGTTGTTCTGTTTGGTTTTCGGTTATGTAATTTGGAGGTGAGACTCGTATCTCATATTATAAGGATTGGTGGTCGCCTGATGCAGAAAATAGCAAATACATATTTAAATCATATTCTAATGCTTGAATTAAGAGATGAAAGTCCTCAAATGAAATCCTTTCTGTTTATATATATATATATATAGATGGATAGATAGATAAACTGATAATTTTCCATTCCAAGGACTTATGGGATGTGCTTTTTAGGGGATGGCTGGGTTATGCTTTTGGAATAGCTGTCCTATTTTTGGCAATCTTTATGATGATTACTCGATGGCGTAACCAAGGAAGACCTATTGATGCACTTAAGGTGACGGCACCCCCACTCATGAACACAGTGGACCGACTTTTGGCTGTGCAAAATGCAATATCCCAAGTTGAACAGCTCATAAAGGATGGAAATATTTTCCTACTCAAGTTACGAGCCTTGTTGCTGTCTATTTATCCTCAGGTTTCGTTCTGTCTTTTTCCTTGAACACTTGTAAATATGTGTGTGTGTTTGTGTGAATGTACATACATGTAATATTTCTTCGGGACATTATCCTCTGTCTCAAAAATTGTGTACCAATCGTGTCGCATTTGATTCCAACCATTCATTTTTGTGAAAAATGGATGCCCACAAAAATTTGTAGGTTCCACAAAAATGGATGGTTGAAATTAAATGGGACAGGATTGGTACACAATTTTTGGGACAGAGGATCTGAGGGCTATTTCTTCTTAGTAGACATAGTACATCAAAAGCATGTTGACTATCCTCCTATGCTCTAATTAAATAGTAAATCAATGAAATTCCTGATGTTATTTGACTTTGAGATGACCAGGCAACTGAGAAATTGGCGATTACCCTTACATTAATGGCTTTGGTCCTGGCTTTCATACCTATCAAGAATATAATACTGCTCACTTTCTTGGAGACATTTACGAGATATTCGCCTCTAAGGAGAGGAAGTGCAGAGAGATGGGCAAGGAGATTAAGAGATTGGTGGTATAGCATTCCTGCGGCTCCTGTAATTCTCCAAAGACAAAAGGAAGTGAAAAAGAAGTAACTGCGTCAATTTTCTCACCAACATCAGAAATTCAGTGCGCCCTTCATAAAATGACAAGAGACATCCTGGCATTTCCATTTCTTTTTTGTTTTATTTTGTGCAGGATTGAAGATTAGCAAAAATAGTGAAACGCAGAGCATGTAATAGAAAATTTGCTAGTTTATATGTAAGCAAAAGAAACATTATTGCCTTCTAGAGCAGAACATAAACTGTTGTCTTCTCTAGGATATCACAATTCAATCCAAATTCGTACTCAATCTCGACCAAGAAGAGCGCAAGATATCAAAAACAACCTTCCTAACCTTATGGCTTTCCATTTTTCTGTGTCTTTTCCTCCCTTTCTATCTTTTTTTTTTTCCCCTTTAAAAGACTCTAATTAACCACACGAATGAACACAATTTTATTGGTGGAGATCTATTTCTGAAAACAGAAAGAGATCAAAGAATAGCTACGGCGCACCTATTGGGCACTCCAAAAAGGAAAATGTACCAAAAAATGTAATCGAAACCCAAAAACCATGCGTAGAAAAAAAATTGGAGAAGGATTACTCATTCATTCCCTCCACGGTAGAAGATGATGAAATGGAGGCTCTGATATTAGGTGCAGAACTGAAAAACAGGGGATCTGTATAGTTGTAAAATGGCTGGTGGGGGCAGAAAAAACCAGCTGAAGTTGGTGTAAACGCGGGGATATTAGTCATATAACGATTAGGGGTCTCAAAAATTGGAGGAACGAAGCAAGAATTCACTTGTCCGTCGCCTATGCTCCCACTATTCTCATCGGTGATCACCGACGATGACTCATTATCATCATTCCTAGCAATCCTCCCGTTCTTATTGATTTCCTCGTCATTACCCTTTTCTAGTTTCCCCCTTTCCGTCACAGATTCATCGTCGTCGGACCGAGAAAACCCTGTCAGCTTCTGCACCAGTGCCATAAAATCTTTAGGGTGTGTGTGGATGATCTTTGGAGAATGTGTGTATATGATCACGGGGTGACGTTGCAACGTCTTGCTGGAGCCAGTGACGCCAAGGGAAGAGGTGACGGAGGAGGAAGACGACGACGTCAGGGAGGACGATGGGGACGACGATGATTTCTTATTGATCATGTACGAGCCTTTGTTCACCTTCAGTGTAGGTGTGCTAAGGCCACCGTTGGTGTTTGTATGGCTGTCATGAAAATGCGTGGGACTCATATTGGTGCTGTTTCTGGTACTCTGTGTTTGGAAAAAACACACAAGATTGGTGTTTCTTTAAGAAAGAGGCCGTAAGATCACACAAGAAACAGGAAACATCAACATAGGCAAGTCTGAACAAGGTAAAAATTTGGAAACTCTGGTAAAAGATAGCAAATTTTGGGACCTTAAATTGAGGATGATGATGGTGGTGATGGAAGGAAGAGAAAAATGGAGATTGGGGTGTGTATATGTATATTAAGGCCATAGCATGGGGGTTATGAGGGAAGTCCACAAGGACTGAAACAGTTTTGCCCACTTGGATTATGCCACGTGGAATTTACAAGTTATAGGACTTTTCTTTTGGGAAACACGAAACATATTCTTTTTCAAAATTTTCTATTTTGATATTTGAAAGTGGTGGCGCTGCCAGATATGGTGGCCGTTGCAAGTGAAACGATGACGTGGGAAGAGGTGAGGGGTTGTCGGGAAACAGTTGGGCATGCGGCGTTGTGGGCGGAGAAATCGGGTGGGCAGTGGCGGCGCTTTTGGCGGGAAATTAAGTTTGTTTTTTCTTTATCGTTTACGTGTAAAAATATGGGCAGGAGGCCCAAGGTTTTTTAGCTTCTATAATTTTTTATTTTCTTTTCTTTTTATGCACGTGACTTGCACGCTCATCCATTCCCACTCTCAGTTTGCTTTAATTAATGTTTTAAAATTTGTACCTAAAAAATTTAAGTTTTAAAATTTTTAACAATATTAAACCCGTATAAAATCAGTATATAATAAATATAAATTATAAATTATAAAAATAAGTAATGCATATTAATATATAATAAATCTAATAATAATTTA
>JANIHZ010000006.1:44064407-44080254 GCA_027478365.1 Erythroxylum rufum | reverse complement strand
ACGTGTTTTTATAAATATTGAATAAAATTACAGAGCTTTTTTATTTATCAAACACTAATCTTATTTCATGCTTTATTTGTTGTGTCATTATATTCAATAAAGGTGTTTTTGAACATTATATTTATTAAATTAGCAAAAAATTGAAATATTTTAGCTACAAGTAACTTCTTACCAAACTGATCATACTAAGTGACAAATTTGAACATCTAATACGAGAAAACCAAATCAGGACGTAGAATTTGCTATGAAGGCATTGCAAGTTTAGGAAACCTATAAAACCACCAAGTAAGGCTGTTGGACACAACAGGATCATATGAACATACCCTAAATAAAGCATGCACTAATGCGATGTTCGGACCAAGTAGCATCACTTTTTAGTGTCATTCTTGTGTTGGACATTTTTGTCCTTCTCCTTAAATTACACACCTATTAATTGTATTTTCAGTTTTTAAATAATTTGTCAGTTAAGTTATGTAATTCAATCCTAACAAAGATAATAAAGTGACCCAATAAATGATCTGAATTAATAGGTCAAAGTCCGAAAGGAGTGAAAAATGTTGAAAATACTCACATATGAGTGTTTCATATTAAAAAAAAGGGAAAAACTAATATATAAATCTAGTGGACTGCTCTATCTATTACTAATTAGTTTGAGGACATAACTTTACTTGAGCTTGTGTGTTATCTAACTTTTTTCCTTCTATGGGCCGGTAGGCTTATTGCAAATTTAACATGGTACAAACCTAACCAAGATCTTGATCTACTATTTGCTCTAAAAGGAGGCCCATCATTTTAGTAACTGGAGAAGAATTTAAAATCTGCATAGAGTAAGTGGCCCAACAATATTATTTGCCCCAAAAGGGGCTTATTTGACCTCAATCAGAAGTCCAACTCGGATGAGAATTGTTTAAAAAGAGACTAACATGTAAGATGGAGTGTTAAAAATATCCATATGTGAGTATTCTACATAAAAAAAGAAGAAGACTAATATATAAACCTAATAAACTACTCTATTTCATCATTATCATCACACCCAGTCTGAAATCCTGCAGTGAAGCGGAGTCTAGGGAGGTCTGATAGTACGCAACCTTACTCTTACATAGTAAAGAGATTATTTTATATAGATTCACATGCAGATGTGACATGCAATAAAATGATGCAAGACACAAAAGCAATATGTGAATACATAAAAAACTAGCACGCTGAATAGTTTTACTACACGCTGTTTTCTTATTTTTATTTTTTATGAGGGCCTAAAAATGGGTAAACATAAAAACAAAATTTAACTTGACCCTAGACTTATAAAATACTAGGAACGGGCCTGTATATCATTATGTCATGTTAGGCCAACTTAAGCCTACGTGAATAGTTTCCGTCGGACATTGACACCAATGAAAGCGGTGATGATTTCAGGGCGTAGGTCACAAGTAAACATGAGTCTTCAAGTGAAATACCTCATGGAAAGCCATCTGGCAGTGGACGGGTCCTCAACGAGCCTGAGCCTTCTTATGGTTACTTGCCCAAGAACGACTACTCACTAACCAACACCGTGTTCCCCGGCACCTCACGACTCACAGCTCCTGTCCTCACTGCCACTTTGAAGAATCCCCCTTTCATGCTGTTCGGGACTGTCTTAAAGCCAACCGCGTGTGGGACACCTTCCCAGTGGTATTCATCCCTCCAGATTTCTACACTGTGCCGACCCGCCAGTGGATTCTGACTAACCTCCAACACCATCAGCGCGTTTTGGGCCATAACTGGGTGACTCTTTTTGGCATAACCTGCTGGCTCCTATGGTCATAGAGGAATAGATCTCTCTTTGATGCTGATTTCACTTGGCCTTTGTCCCCTAATTTTCTCATTTTGTCTTTTGCAGATCATTTCCATAAGGCTTTCGAGTGGCAACGGCAGGCAACTTTAGGACCTCACCCTCGCCGCCAGCAACTCATTGGTTGGACCAAACCGCCTCCTGGTTGGGTCAAACTCAACACCGACGATGCTTGCACTCGCTTCTCGGCTATTGTGGGTGGCATTTTACGTGATAGTGCTGGCAACTGGCTTGGCGGTTGGCGCGATACGATGTCTGCTGAATTCTGGGGAATTTATAATGGGCTTACGTTAGCCTGGGACCTGGGCTTCCGCTGAGTAGCACTGGAGCTAGATTCTCTCGCAGTGCACCATCTCATTTCATCCTCGGTTCATCGTTTCCAGGCACTCAACCCCATTGTCACGGGTGTCCATGAACTTCTCATGCGAAAATGGACTGTTGTTTATCGGCATGTCTACCGAGAAAGCAACAGATGTGCTGATTGGCTTGTGGTTCATGTCGATCATTCTACTGTCGGTCTTAATTTTTTTGATACTATACCTCTTGGGTGCCAAGACCTCCTTGACGAGAATATTTCGAAACTGCTTCCTCGTACTTGTTATGTAACCTTTATGTTTTTCTCCCTTTATACAAAAAAAAAAAAAGAAAAAGAAATACCTCACGTGGCTCTGTGACCTACGGGAGCCCCACCTTCTGACTTTTTGGGTTACAGTGAAAGAGGAAGGTCGAAGTCTATCCACTAGTTGAGGACAGGATGTGTACCCAATTAAGATCAGAAAAGAGTATCTATCAAAGTATATTAATGGACCAACCTCACCCTTAAGAAGCAACAGAATCATTGGTTTCTTTGAAAACTGCTGCATAATTTTTGTTTTGGATTGGCACCTTTCATACTATATCCGTTGTTTGGTAATAAGCTTTCAATGACCATATGCAACTCCACCATCACCTTCACTTAATTTCTTCTTCTTTTTATCCTTGTCGATTTGAAGCTGATTTGAGATAAAGAGATGACGAACTTGAACTTTGCTTTGATATTTTGAGAATGACAACCATTTCTAGTAGCTCTGATTGTCTTTATTTAAGTTGGTTTCTCAATTACTATTTAAATAAATATAGATTTTCAAAAAATTGACATCTTGTTTCAATTATGAATTAATCAAATTTTAAGTTGAATTTATAATGTTTTAAATTTAAATTTCAAATAAAGCTTACAAATTTCAAACTAATTTTTTTTATATTTAACACCTACCACCTAACTAATCACCTAATCCCACATATTGTGTTAAGGTCACAAGTTATAATATCAAATAAGGTACCCCCATATAATAAGTGTGAGGACATAAGAAGAGTACATTATCAATACTTAACGTTATAGTTAGAGCTCTGCTTAATCCTATCCAGTATCATAAGATGTTTTTTCATATCCATCCAAAGAATGAACGAAGCTTGGGCAAGTGTTTTAAAACCACATTAAAAACCACTTTAGTTTCCACTAAGGTATAATTACATGAGGAGGTTTAAATAAAGTTACACATGAGGTGTTAGTGAACTTCCCATATTTATGCCTTGCTAGATAATGTAATCATCTTTGAAGGAATTAGGCCTATATTTAGGAATATTATTAATTAGTTTATATAGACATCTATTCTCACAATGCCACTCATCATCTTTAATTATCTCTTTCATTTTGGTATTAGCAAGTATGGTAAGTTATAGAGTAAAGAAAGCTTGTAATAGGTATAGAGGGCCTAAATCACATTAGTTATCAAATCAAAAGCTAGTAGTTCCTCCATTGCCAATTTGAGCTTTCATTTCCCTTATTATGAACTCTATAAGCTTCAGCATTTGATTAATAATCCAAGAAGTATCAAATTTGGTTTTCATGCTCCGAAAGATGTTGTCCTTTAAATATTGCTCATGCATCCATTTTACTTACAAGGTCTTATGATCTTTAAACAATCTCCCATACTTTTTTAGCCATAAGAACCTTGTTGGTGGTTTTAATAAATTTTATCCCTAAACCCTTTTTATCTTTAGCTAGATAATTGTCTTTCCAACTAATCTTAGCTACTCTTTTACAAAAAGCTTGATCATTACATAGAAAATTCTCAGGAATCTTTTCAATAGCCTTGATGAGGTTAAGATGTAAGAACAAGTGAGAACTCTAATATATGTGTATATTGTTAAGGATGGACATAATAAGCTGATATTTACTTGTATAAGAGAGAGTAATATTTTTCTAAGTTACAATTCTCATCAAGCTAAAGACAAATAGGAGGGCACAATCTCCATTAGTTGAATTGAAGTAGCAAAAGGAATTCCTAAGTATCTAAAAGGGGCTTTATGAATTTGAAGACAAAAAATGCTTAAGAGCTCCAATGCCAATTCATTCGAACAATATGAGAAACCATCAACTTTTGAAGCAATTTACCTTAAGGTTAGAAAGCTTAGAGAAATATTTTAAGGGATGTATAAGATTGCTAATAGAGTTCTTATCAGCTCCACAAAGTAATATTAAGTCATTAGGAAAAGATCTATTGCATAGTTTTATGTTCTATACATTTGTAAGGAGATAAAGATCACCTTAATAATTTTGACTCTTTTAAATATTGGAGTGGCCTCTCCATTAAATAGAATGCTATAATTTATAATTGAAATACATTGAAGTATCTAATGAATAAAGAAATAGGGGAAGCTAATGGCTTTTAAAGTATAAGATATGAACTTCCAGCAAATGGTATCAAAGGATTTATAAAAATCAATTTTCAAAGAGCAACTTCTAATAGACTGATAAGCTTTAAAGAGATTTTGTGCAATCAATATACTATCACTAATGTTTCAGCCTAGAATAAAAGAAAACTAAGACTGGTTAATGATACCACTGGGAACTACTTTGAGTATTGAAGATGAGATCCTTGAAATGATCTTATAGTATGGGTGCAATAAGCTATGGGTATATAATATTGAAAGGAAATGAGGTTTGGAATTTTTGGAGTAAATGAATGTCTTGTTTAATTCTTTAAACAATTTCCCTAAGCTGAAGAACTTGTTAACAATGTTGATTATCTGAATATTTAACAAGTTCCAAGACTTTTGGAAAAATTGAAGTAGTAAGTCCATTTAGTGTAGGAACCTCACTTAGATTTATGTCAAAAAGGGTTTTTTCCAATCTCCATATTAGTGACATGAGACTTAAGGAGGAGAATTTGATCTTACAATAATCCAAGGGCAATGAAAGAGTTCAACTTTTGAAGAGTAAAGGAGGAATTAACTTCTACACCTTGAATCAGTTTGAAGTGATTAAAGGAAAGCTATTTACATTTATCATGGTCCTAACAAGGATCTCCATTATCATCAGGAATGCCACCAACCTTGTTAGATTTCCTTTTTTCTTGAATGGCTAGAAAGAAAAAAAAATTTGACATCTCTTTCTTTTAACCACTAAACTCTACCTTTTTGCTTCACCAAGAGTTGTGACCATCAATAGTTGATAGGTATATACTAAATGCAATTTCTTATACTATTTTAAAGATAAATCATAAGGATTAGAATATAGCTTCTCCGAAGTTGTATAGAGATCATTCGTTAGAGAGGTTATAAAAGAAAGTAAGTCATTTTTGAAGTGCTTTTTTAAAAGCAACTTCAACTTATATCACATATTGTCTAGAGCTTCCTCGTAAGTCTAATATACCCCCAATAAGAGTATTGAGTCCTTTATCACAACCTTATATCGTTATAGCTTAGTCAAAAAATTAAAGAACTTGTAAGGAGTTTCCATTTTTTCAGGTCTATAGGAATATGAACTTTATAAGGGTAACGGTCTAAAATGAGTGGCACATTGAAAAACCATGAACTATTAGGAAGATTTGACTTCTATTCTAATTGATAAGCCCACTAAACAACTTGTTTTTAATCAACTTGGCCATATGAAAAAATTGCCTCTACAGTTAAGATCAACGAGATCAGTATTCCCCAAGAAACTTTAAAGTTATAGTTAGTTTGTTTAAGCAGTTGCTTGGAACCTTATGTTTTTGGGTAAATAAAATACAACTGAAGTCACCTAAAACTAGTCAAAGACCATTTATGATGGAAGTTAGAGTCTCCAAGTCTTTATAGAGTTACAATCTTTGAAATGTCAGGTTTGCAACATTTTTGAAAGTGACATTAACAACCTCTTGGATAATAGAATATAGGATTCTTAGGTTTAAGAATTGGTTAAATTGTTAAGAATGGAGAATCTGATGATTTTTAGGTTAAAAGTAATCATAATTCTCCTAATATACTGGGATGATTTATTGCAAAAGTCTTTTATTTGTTTTCAAGGAACTATTATCCTTTGCTAAAGGTTTGCTCTTTTATTTTGGTTTCTAACATACCAATTATTGAGGGCATTTCTCTTAAAATATAATTATTGATATCCTATTGTTTTTAGGTAAATTTAATCCCTCCACTTTCTAAAAGAAACTTGTTGGATAGTAGGGGTTTGAGGGCCCTTCCCTTTTGATTTTATGATGAAGTTTCTTCAAATAATAGATGTGAAGTTCTCACCTTTCTCCATTATTCTAATTCCGTCAACGAAATTATAGTCACGCAATATAGAGGACTTAAAGCTCTCCTTCACATTATTCTCTTCTAAACAATAGAAGTATTGGTGCACTAATTAATAGCCACCTTATTATTAGGGATAGAGGTGGTCGAGAGACCATTGGATTAGCTTCTTCTTTTATAGTATAGCATTACGTTTATCTAACACTCTATAACATTATGAATGTTAGATGAGATAGACATATCTAAAGAATCAGTTTTGAAGTTCTTATTAGCTTCCCTGGAAGCAGTCTCAATAGATTTAGTCATCTTCTCTATAGTTTTGTCCCTAGGTCTCCATATTTTAGCTTAGTTTTCGTGACATGGTTTATAAGGATAGGTAAGTGAAATTTTACTTAGTGCCAATCCTCCATTCTCATTAAGCCTTTGGATTTGAAGTTTATATGGAAGTTTTACAATTTTTCCACCTCTACACAAACCTTGGCAGAGCAAGTCTTCCTAAACTTGTGTGCTCATCAAGACTTAATGGTTTAACAAGAGTACTTGCTAGGTAGCTAATATGTAGCTAACCAATATTTAGGATGTATGCTATAGAAATATACCTAAATATGTATATTTTTGGAAAACCTTCTTATCTAAGTTGCCATTTGAGAAGAAATAGAGGCTTTTTATAGCAATTCCATAGCATTTGACCAACAATAGCTTGTATGTTATGTATGTCCCAAAATTTGAAGAGAAAGTAATCCTCTTCATTATAAGTGTTTGATCTAAGCCATACTTATCCCATTTGGTTTCTAACCAAGTCTTAATAGGAGGGAAGGAAGGCCTCTTATCAATAAAAAAAGCCAACCAATGTAGTTCTCTATTTAGCAGCTCTAGCATGTAAAAATAATAGTGGAGTTGAAATAATACATGAGAAGGAGTTCTTGACATTTGTGATAAATATGAACTTGTCACAAGGTCCAAAAAAATCCACTACCTGATTATAAGCTCTTAGGTTGAGAGGAGAAAGAGTAGCAGGAGGAGTATTACTAAAGGGTGAAGAGTTACTAAGGACAACTACATTAACATCAATAGGGAGACCAAGAACATTGGAGGAGGGGAAAGCATGGGATAAAGGAGAAGCAAAAGGAGAAGGAGGAATATTAGAGGAAGGTTCATCGGGGGTTTAAAACATTGGGACAATAGAATAAAGGTTCTCAGGTCTAATATGAATACCATATTAAAAGGCAGTTAAGGGCCTGTGGGGGATGATGGAGTAAGAAGAAGGATATGAGCACCAATAACTATCTCTATACCAAATAAGAAATGAAGATAACTTTAAAGAAATGTATAAAGAAAAGTAAAGAAGTTAGTAAGCTAATAAAGTAATTTGACTAAAATGGAGGGATGGTCAATGACAAAACAGTTTCATTTATGTGCTCTTGAATTTTATTGTGATTTATTTTAGTTAAGAATTGAATATAAAAGTTTTATGTTTTAGGGGTTTAATTGGATTATTTATGTAATTGTTAGAATGATATATGTTGGATCAAAAGATTGTGACCTATGGTTTTGATGATATCAAAACATGTTACTACTAATATTTTTATCCTTGATGGTTTAGGAAGTTAATATATGAAAGATTAAATTGAATGGAAGGGTAAAGTGAGGAAAAGAGTCAATTGAATCACTTAAACTATAAAGGATTGAGCAAATGAGCAAAGAGAGCATATTCCATATTATCCCGTCATTCCTTGTGGCTATGGCTTCTATTCGAGCTAGTTCAACATTGAATAAGGATCATTTGTTGGTTATGTTTTCTGTTTTATTTGTGATTGGACTGCTCTTCTCCTTGGATCATATTATTTCTACTCCTTTTAGATAACCATTTATCAATTCCTAATGACTTTATTGCTAATGACATTTTACTGCAAATATAAAGATACCAAGCATCGAGTTACTAACATTGGTTAACCTAGTATCATGGAACCTAGGTGATGATGTCAAGTTTTAATTTTGTATTTTTCATTTTAATATTTTAAAAATATTATCTATTAAATAATCTATACTTAAACAATTTCTAGGAATATCAATATCTAAAAATAGAATAATGCAAACAACTTATAATCAATATACCTAGAAAACATAATTTGCAATATTTTATAACATAAAGTATCATATGCAACTTTTATGGTAGCTTTAAAATTTTTCAAATCAATAACAATGAAGAAAACTATCAAGTTAAACAAATAAAAGAGGTTTTGATATTTTTATTGAGAAATTAACCATAATCAAATTACATACACAATATAGTAATTTTCGCAATTTTTAATCAAATCATTTTAATAGAATAATTTAAAACAATAATAGTTAAAGCCAAGCCATGTGCATATTTCTTCTAAAAACTTTTCTTCTTGATGAAATAACCAACCATTGATGGAATTATCTAGTCTTTATGGCATCTATAGAGTGAAAAAAGAGCACTTTAACTTATAAAGGGAGTTTGAAAGGAAGCACCAACTCTTTTAATGTCTTCCCATTTATGTTGAGAATGATTATAGTTTTCTGAATCTTGTTAAAATTGAATTATGAGCTATAATTAAAGTATAAATTTAATTATATAATAGAATTGAATCTTAAAAATTTAGATATCTCATATTTGGTTCTTAAAGTTTCTTAAATTATATAATTTGATCTAACTTAATTCAAATTAATTGTTCTCTTTAAATTGCTCAAGATATAATTCATTAAGTTCCTAATATATTAACAATATTTATGAATTATAGTGAATTAGATATATTTAAACTTCTTTTAATTTATCTTTAATTCTTTAATTGAATAATTTAAAATCATAGATCAAGATTAACATTTAGAAATATATCACAAACACCCAAATATTAAGAATATCAAAGTGGTTTGACCTAACCTATCTATACATAGTTATAACATATAATTTAATTTTTTGTCATATACTATTTTAATTATACATAAAATATAAAATTAGTATCTAGTCCATTAAAATTCAATCATGCTTGTTATTGCAAATTAATATTTGATTCATAGTCCAGTCATGTTTCATTTAAGATCTTCATTAGTGAGCTAATTTAGTAAACTTATTCTCCAGTAAGTACTTATGCACTTGTTGAAATATATAAATATTTTAATTCATAAGATCACCTATTTTTTTTGTAAGAGAAAAATATAATGTGTTTTAATGATGTGTCGTAATTTTACCTTATTTTTATCATTCAAAATCTTTCATAATCATATCGTAATATGTTCAAAACTTAGATTTTTGTTTATTTTTGTAGGATAAGGTTTTAAGATGTTATTTGACTTAAAGAAGGATTGAGTCTTAATCCAAATTAAAATTTTAAATGGAAGAGAAATCTTAACAATATTCAAGGGTGAATCAAGGGTATTAGGGCTAACAAAACATTTTATTTTACCGATTGAGATTAGATTATTGGAATTAAAGTGAATATTTTGTTGAAACAGATTGGCACGATCTTAAACGTGAGATGCAAACTGCAATTTCTATACCTCGAATATGTAAGAAAAATGTGTTAAAAGTAGTTAAAAACCTTATCTTAATCAAATATGGGTGAAAATTAATGAAGTTATAAATATGGGGGATCCAAAGAATCATAATCACAAGATTTCCATATAGGTTTCAATGCATATAAGTATCCATCTTCTAGCTACATTTTTCAACTTTTCAAAGTTCTCTTGTTTTCTTCTTTCTTTAATAGACATTAAAGTAGTTTTTCTTTACCTTCTAGTGGTAGAAATGATATTCTTAACTATGTCTTTTATTCTTCATTGAAGGAAGTGAAATTTGTTTTTGGAACTTTGAAGATTGGGAGATAATTCAGTTTTATAGTGGAGTATTTTATTTATTCAGGTATTAGATTGCTTTTCTATGCTTCTATTTTATGACTATTTTTGATTGATTTCTAATGTCGCTATTAGTTTGTTGATTAAAATGATCATTTGCTAGATTATAGTTTAAATATGTTAAAGTTTAATTCTTTTAATCATCTGTAGTAATTAGGAGTTTTAATTTGTCATGTCAAAAACTATTTCTCTTAGGAAAAGCATTCAATTAGATTAAATGCAACCGTGGATAATGTGTTATCTTACTTTGATGGTCTTTCTTTTCTCAAAACTATTGTTTAATTAAAATTTGGTTCATATCTAAGGTTGTTAAGCAATAAAAGTTAATTGAATTTCATATTTTTGATTAAATATTCCTAAGGAAAGACATATTTAGTATCACATTGAATATATGATTAATGAAATAATTATTTTTGTGCCAATGATTAATTATAGTTTCAAGGGGTGGAAGCAACCATAAACCAAGGTTTGCTTTATTAAAAAATCTCCTTTTATTATTTCCTTAATTTCCTTCTTACAAAATTTCACAACCCTCCTCTATTAATTGTTTTTTTTGTAACGGTTGGCAACCTAGAATTCGTCGTGGGATTGACTCTTACTTTCTTATATTGCGCTTGTTATTTGTAAAATTTAAGAATTAATTTGGCGTACATATGACCGTTTCGCTAGTTAATTTTATTACTCTATTTATATTATATCTTGATAAAATTATGTTTACAAACAATTTACTAATAATACACAAGCTTTTGAATTTCATAATTATGATCACATTATAATTTTAATTGTACAATAATTATTTCAAAGATTTTGTCTCGAATATGAATCATTAAATATAATTAAAAAATATAAAGATAAAAAAATACAGTTTTTAATAAATTAATTATATCACATATAAATTGCAACAATTAATTGCTAATGTGACAGCCGAAAGTTTGATATCCATGAACATGATATTGCATTAGCGACATCAATTGAAATCTCTCATTCCACTAAAACTAAACCTGTATGGATGGTAGTAATAACTAAGTTAATAATATTGGAAATTGGAGAGCAAGTTGACGGTAAGAAATCACTACACCAATTGACGGTGGAAAATAGAAAGATCAACATGTACATGAAAGTTTCTTATTCGTTTTCTCAGATGACCTACTACATATAAAGTTATGGATCATCTAATAACAATATTATACTTGTGGTAGAAGCTAGCTTTAGCCCAACCACATGTACACTGGATCGATCACAAAAAGTTTCCGTATATGTTAGTCTTGGCTTTACAGCTTCACCAGATGGAGTCCACATTAAAAAATTGCTCTTGATGTGGTTGTGAAGCCAGTGATTCTAATACCATCGAAGGGGACGGTTGGCAATTTGAACTCAAATCGGCCCCAAACTGATCAGTGGTCCCTTGTGTCATGAAAGAGTAATCTGTCATGAAAGAGTAATCAGTAGCTTCTGTTTGTTGATAGCTCCTGTGTAATGCCTTGAGAAGCAAGGAATTCATTGTGAGATTAGACCCTAGCAAACTTGAAGGCCATGAAAGGGAAGCAAGTGTGTTAGCCACTGCTGCTTCTCTAGCTGCAGTCCAGTTCATATTGAAGTTCATGTTATTGTTCATATTTACATTGTTTTCATAGTTGTAAGTTGGTGTACAAAGATTGTTGAATCCACTTGATGAGCTCGCAATGCTATTTAAGTTTGGTAATTCATTGTCTGCAAATTCGTTGAGGATTGAATTTGTATCGCACGGAGATCCTTGAGTTTCTTGTGGGGATGGTGCTTGTTGTGGTTTTTTAGCTGCTGAACTCTTCTGAAATACCCTACAAACTACCCATTCCTCCTGAAACAACGAAACATCAAGAAATTAATGGAAGGAAGGTGCTTGTTAAGCTGTTATATATTCAGGTGTATATTTACGTGAAAAGGATATAAATAGATGCGAGGAACAATATGATTATGGCTATTCGATAATTGAACTTAATACAGGTATAGTTAAAATTCTAACGGGCTTTAAAGAAGTCATAGATCAACAAAATCGTAACACTACTGTTATAGAATTGGGATTGTGACAGTAAAAATCCCTTGTTTATATGTATATACTGAGATATGAGTACATACCTTAGTGGGCTTGAAAGAATGCTTGTTTTCTAGCCTGTACTCGTGCATAATCCAGTTACTTTTCTCACCTCTGGGAGCTCTACCCTTGTAGAAAACTAGGGTTTTCTTCATTCCTACAAGCATTCCGGCGCGAAATATTTCTTTATCCTTGCCTGTAGTCTTCCAATAACCTGCTTCAGTGGCTCGGTTGGTTCGAAGTCCAGTCGGGTATTTCCTATCTCTCATGCTAAAGAAGTACCACTCTCTCTCTCCCATGGAAGCCTTACCTGCATCATCATATAATCCATATGGAATCACGTGTCTGTTTTCTGTTTTTTTTTTTTTTTTCCTTTTCTCACTGAAAACATGTTTGCTTCTTCTATTGTATTATGCGACCAATTTATCCTACTCAAACTTGTAATATGACACCTTATGCCAGAAAATCCACCCAAGTGTCTGTTTGAGATAATTCTATGCTTGCAGTTCTTTCCATTGTACATCCTATTATTGATGTAGTTGTAGTTAGTAGTAGTAACTAATAGCAGAATGCAAAGGCTACCTTCTCTTGTCCCCATAATAGTACCATTTTATTCTACAATTTTTTGTTTAATCATAATTGCAAAGCCTACTCACACAATGAACATCTCAAAAATTGTTCACTTTAATTAGTTTGTCCAATGTATAAATAAGAAATGTAAATGTATAAAGCGAGTCTGAGTATAAACTAAAACACTTAGAAAAATGCATTTATTTTCTTGAAAAATGCATATTCTGTGTTATAATTGTTAGAAAAATATGTTTAATAAAACCCAGGAACTCTTTTGGTTTTCAATTCTAGTTGCTATCTAAGCTTGAAAGATAGTCACATTTCTGAGCAGAAACAAAAGATAGTACTATTGAAACCTACCATCAAACAAAGTCTAGACAATCGACAATATGCAATGACCTAGAGAAACAAATATAAAGTTAGAACGGGTGATCCAATTCTCCAGATGCTGAGAACATGAAAGAGGACGCTGAAGTTACAGAGAGCAAAAAATGAACTTCGATCCTTGAAAAAACTGACTTGCAGTTGATAATGATACCCATTGACTACCTGGAAGATCCCAAGGTTCACACTTGTTCAGATCAACATCGACGATAGCTTTAGAAGTGAAACTAATATCAGAAACTTTGCGCGTCAGATAGAACGTAATAAGCTCTTCATCTGTTGGATGGAATCGGAATCCAGGAGGAAGGTTTTCCTCCATTTATATTAGTCAGAAACCTAGGTAACTCGTGAATCAGTGTTGAAGAGAATGATGCTTGAAATAAACAAGTTAAATAGAATCAACAACAGGAGCTTATAAAGGGAAGGTTTGTGTCTCATTTATCATCTATAACTCACTCTTTTATTTGTTTAATATTTGATGATAATTACAGCTAACACGTTGACAAAGGTTGTGAAGGGAACCCTTTATTTTATTTTAATTAGATATATTTAACTAAACGCCATTTCCACACTTGGCCTAGCAAGTGGGGTACATGAATTGTCACCAGAGTTTAGAAAATATTGCCAAAATGCCCAACACCTCCTCTGCCGTCCCATTGACTACAAGTATAAGTAGGGTGATAGTATTTAGGGAAATTAAAACGAGTGGCAATTGTTATTGCACAAGGGTTGAGTCTTGGTTACACTAGATTCCATGGACGTGGCAGCTTACTTCTATGTGTGAATTCCTCCAACCACCTTCACCCATTTCTACCCACCCATCCCTAGCTAGTTCAATGAAGACATGTTCTTCACTACTTCCTCTTTCTAAAAGATGTTCATTACATCATCTTTGTTTGTGTTTAACTATGGAAGTGTCAGATTGTTAATTTTATCTGATTTCCAATAGCATTTCTAATGTGTCGCAACGGGAGATAATATATGATAAGTACGTTAATTGAGTCAACACCAAAGGCACGAGCTGAGCTATAACTTTCATTCAATAGGATCGTTATTATTTATTTATATAAAAATCTTCAATGAATATACTTGTATTAAGATATCAACGTTATTTAATATTGTAAGGTACAAGTTGGGAAACGGATATTGAAGAAGCATATGCAATAATCATTGGCATATAATATTCGATTTAATGACTGCTTCTACAGTACTAATCGCCTCTTCTTTGTTGTTGTTAAATAAATGTGGACAAAGGTTACTAGGAGTGGTTAAAATGATCACCAACCACAGGACTGTATCATTTCTGTTGAGTTGTTTACTTTATTTGTCACATTTGTCTTGAAAGACATAAATTTCAATCCTAACTAGAACTTAAATGTACTCTTTAGCTTGATCCTGCAACGTGTTTTCTTGCTTCTAGAAACCACATCCAGCAAAATTCTTGCATAAGCATTCTACTATTTCTTGACTTCCATACGAAATTATCATTCATATTTGTCCCTTTACATGTATGCATCAACAGTTGATGCCACTTGACTCCTTGATATGTTAGCTTCACTCTAGCGGACAGAATGTACATTGAGTTTCACTTGAAATATTTCCGTATCTGAACAAAAAAGGTTATATTCATATATACCCAAAGTAACTCTAAAACGATCAGCCTTGATGTGAAACAAAATTTAGTTGTCATAGGGAATTTCCAAAACTTAACCCCAAGATAGATGTAACAAGAAAATCTTCATCTATTTATAAGGGCGAAATTAATTCACGCTAAGTTTGAAAAGTAAGGCAGTAATGCATAATTTGTTTTTGATTGTATTTGAAATGACATTAAACACAATTAATACATAACTTCCAAATAAAATATATTTGATAAACCAAATTAGTAATGTTATATTTAATTATGAGGTTTGTAAAATATTTGAGAAGCAAGTTCCACTCAACAATAAATAGTCCAATGTGATTCATATTTATCTTGATTCTTTAAATAATATTTAATGAGTTTAAATGTAACCTTGTTACTGGGAGTGCCATTAACAAACAAAATATAAAGAAACTTCAAACTGAGGACCATAACTTTTACAAAAGAAAAGGAAAATTCATAGAAAGGACATACAAGGTATAAGTATATATAACCCATGATGCTCTATGATATGTTCTTGTGTTTGCCTTTTGATTATCTCTCTTTTAAGCCTCTTCATTATGTTGCCATCTTAGTTTCACTGGGTGTGGAGCTTTCAAAGCATCTTCTATTTGTGGTTTTTCTTTCCCTATTTCTAGTGTAGTCCCTTGTTTCACTACAAGAAAAATTAGTTTCAGCAACTATTATTAATGGTTACTAAAAGTAAGAAAATGGTCGTTAAAAATTATAGCGACCAAAATCGGGTTGGTCACAGGTGGTTACTATAGGGTTGTTACTAAAAGTGCTCAGTGACGAGTTATTACGTTGGTTGTTAAAAATGTATTATTAACAACCATTTAAAATTGGTCACTAAAGGTAGAATTATTAGTGACCAAATTTATACTTGCTAATGTAAAATTTCATGGTCACTGTAATGTTAGAATGG
>JANIHZ010000006.1:44033403-44045928 GCA_027478365.1 Erythroxylum rufum | reverse complement strand
GAGCGTAAGCTCACCCCCTTCATTCCCATCCACAGGTGATGAGAAGAGGATCGTGTGAAAGAAAGTGAAAGATTTCGATTGTATGTGTTCATTTGTATTGTTTTTTTTTGTTAGAATATTGCTAAGAATTTGGGGGATTCTTGTATCTTGTGCATTTTGGATTCTGGATACTGATGCTGTAATTTGGCTTGAAATGCCATTAAAGTTTGTATATGATTATGGAATTGGATTATATAAGTACATTATGGTTAGTATATTAGAATGCGAATTTGTGTATGTTAGTGTATGGGATTGAGATATGAATTTGTATATAGAATTGAAATATGATTGTGTTTGGTTGAGTTGGGAGTTCGGACAGGAGGTCTGATGATACTGATGTTTGAGAATTATAGAATTGCTTTGATTATGGATGAATTGATGGTTATGATTTGTATTTGAGAAATTAAATGGATTGGGGAATTGGAATTGATGAATTTCAAATGGGAAATCGGTTTTGGTTTTGAATAAAGATGAAAAAAAATATATATTGGAAGCGACGTTAGTTAAGTTATGGTTTTCTGTTAAGAGGTTGGGTTCCGGAATCGGGTCCCAACACTAATGATCAACATCACTTCCTTGGAAGGATTATTTTGGACTATGATGAAAATCTTGTTAAAGTGGAGGAACTGGATATGTATGAATAAGCAATTCATGTGACCATTTAATTTCTAAGGGCAGGAAATAGAGTTATGACTTCCATTATATACAGCTATAACTTAAACTTTTAAAGAAACATGTTATGGTAAAGATTGAGGAGAGTTAAGCCAACCTACAGTGTTCCCTAGCTAGTATATAAAGACTTCAATGCAACATTATATAGGTCTGAAGATGATGGAAAATTTACCTTTAGGAACTTTATAAAGGATTTTAAAGAATGAGTAAAATGTTTGGAAGTGGAGGATCTTCACCATGAAGGGTACAAGTTTACATTATGCAATAAATAGGCCTTTATATGCTTCCTGAGGAAAAAGTTGGATAAAGCCATGGTGAACCAAGAATGGCACACCAGCTTCCTTGAAAGCAAAGCCAAACTCTTGGAGCCTCTCTTCTAGGATTACACTCCTATCATGGTTGAGGATTTATTCCAAAATATAAGTAGACAATTTCCCTTTAGATTTAATAATTTCTAACCTATGATGATAAGTTCAAAGACACTATACTAAAGTGAATAGGAATTATAGACTATTTGAGCAAAGTTAAGGACCATGACTCTCTATTGAATCAAAGGTCTAGAATTAGTTAGCTTAAGCATAGGGGTAGGTGTACTAAATTCTTCGTCAACTCCTTATTTTCTTGGAAGAATTCAAACATGATTTATTATATTGCTATTAGTGATGGGACTTAGATCATAATTAGTATAAATTATTAAATGAGGTTGTGAATTTTATTAAGGGAACTTTAGTTATAAGATCCCCTATCACCTCTTTTATAGAGCTGCTTCAAAATTTCATCAACTCTTGGATTGTCCAGGAGCAAGCTAATGCTCTCACCAAGTAAGTGGAGGACTAGGAAATAGAGGTAACATTTTTCAGTATAAATGGGAATAATGCTCATGGCTTAGATTAGCTGAATGGTTTTTTCTTCCAAAGAGAGTGGCCTCAAGTTAGTAAAATGGTATCACTAGTGATTAAGGAATTCTTTTTAAAGGGGATCCTTCTTAAAAAGATAGATAAGACTTTCTTATGCCTAGCTCCTAAGATCCTAAATCCATCCTCATTTGATTACTATAGGCCAATTGCTTGTAGTGACTTCCTCTATAAAATTATTACTAAAATTTTAGTGAATAGGATTAAGAGGGTTATGTATTCAATCATTAGTGATAACTGAGGGATTTTCTTAACAGAAGGTAGATTGGGGCAATATCCTAATTACTTAAGAATTATTAAAGGGGTACACTAAAAGAACTCTCCAAGAATTGTGCTACCAAGGTAGATTTCAATAAAGCTTTTGATTGCATAAGTTGGGACTTCATCTATAAGCTACTTTAGGCCTTAGGTTTCCTAGAATTTTAGGAAGTGGATTAAGGCTTGTATCGCTTCTATTGATAAATGAAGCCCCTTTCAAGTTATTTATAGAAGCTTAAGGAATAAGGCAAGGAGATCCACTCTCTCCTTACCTATTCATTCTTTGTATGGAACCACTAACTCTCTTATTAAAACACAACACCACAAGGGATGCCAATTATAAATACCACACTAAATGTAAACTTATCAAGCTAACAAGTTTATGGTTTTTAGATGATCTTCTTGTTTTCTCTAAGGCTGACTCAAAGTCTATCAAAGTTTTGATTGAATCCTTAATGCAATTTATAGAACTTTCAGGGTTGGACATAAACTATTAGAAGAGTCACATTATTATAGCCATGAGTGCAAGGCATATAGAGGATAAACACAACCATATAATAGGAATGCCATCCAAATCTCCTCCTTTGATGTACTTAAGACTGCCATTAGTGACAAGAAGGTTAAATTTAATGAATGTTTTCCTCTAATCGAAAAGATTCAGGAAAGATTAAAAAGTTGGGTCAATAAGGATCTCTCTTTTGGGGGTAAGGTTCAACTTTTAAAGTCAGTGGTTAACTTCGTACATATTTATTGGAGTGTACACATGTTCTTGTCTAACGGACATATCAAGACAATTAAGGGAGTAATTTGGAAATTTCAATGGGGAAAGATGAACGTTAGTAAGTTCACAGGAAAAGTTAAGTGGAACAAGCTATATGAACCATTTGATGAAAGAGGGCTAGGAATCACCTTATTGGGCTAACCAATAAAATGTTGATGACTAAAAGGCTTTGGAGAGCTCTAGTTGATAAAGAATCACCATGGATGATGTGGATGCATAGTTATATATTAAAGAGTACTAGTATTAAAGGACTTCTGCAAAAAGCTACATATTCATGGCTTTTGATCCAACTACTTAAGTTTAAAATATCAATTAAGGGGTTTGTAACTGGCAAGGTGGTTGATGGTACCACACTTTCATTGTTGAATTTGATAAGAATAGGACCTCTAATGAAAAAACCCAAATTATCAAAGTGATGGAAAGGATCCCGAAATAGGCCAAGGTGTGTGGATAGATTAATGAAGGGAGGTGGGATAACTTCTCAAGGGGAATTAACCATTTGATCCCTAATCCTCTACCAAACATACACAACCTAGATTATTATGCGTGGAACAACCTTGCTAGAGGTAGCTTTACGAATAGAGAATGAGGGATTGTTTAAAAATAAGGGGTGAACAAGTTACATGGTAGAAATTGGAGAATAGGTTACATAGTAAACAGGTTATATGTTTCGAATTAATTAAGATAATATAGTATAAAATCATCGACAGGACAGACAAAACCAAGCAACTATAACTATTAGCAATTGGTAAATGAAATTAGAGATTGACCTTATCAGTCATGGTTGATGGCAATTAGAGTAGCATCGGGAGTGAATAAGAGGTCTAGTCTTGTAAAAAGCTAATATGCATCAACTTGCCTTATGCCAAACGAAATAGATCGGTGAGGATATAGAATTAAAAAGTAAATGGTGAGATGCTAGAATGAATATGAAGCTAAAGTGGGCAAAACTTAATTAATTGGTAAGACATAATGACCAATTGATTCCTTTAGGGTTGCATCGATGAATTGAGTGAGACAAGGAAAGGGAAATGTTAGGAGCAAGGATTGGGAATATTACAAGATTTAGGAAAAATCTGTAAGGGTATACGGGTTACTCTAGTGACAACATATGCGTGTTTTGTTTATTGTGTATGACTTGGTATTAGCACTATTTTAAAAAACGGACTGGAAGTTAAACTGATAAGACAAGAAGTTTAAGGTTTAAAAAATTCAATCAGTATTAGGTCGTCATAAAATCAGTTAAAGATTGAATAAAATTGAAAATTTTGAAATATGATTGAAGGAGACTATCATTAATTTAAAGTTTAATTAAAAAGGGAGGTTGTTAAATAAAAACTAATTGGTTTATTTTAGTTTATAAAAATCAGTTGGTTTACAAAAACCAATCGATTAATTAATAAGCTTTTCAATTTTTAACACAAGCATTATTAAAGTAAATCAAACAAAAAAGTTGAAAATTGAATTAAAAATTAACCGGTTCAAAGTTTTCACCGTTAAACCGACCAAACTGGTTCAATTTTTTAATCATAGGGGCACGAACCTCCTAATTAATCCAATGGGTAAATTGTACAACTTTTCCTAGTTTTAAGCAATGAATCCTCTAATTTTTCAAAAACAGTCAATGAAATATCATAATGAAGATGATGTATAGAATAAAGGTATTCAATGGTTATCAAAATACTTCATATTATATTGAATATGAAAGTTCGTTTTGTTTCTTAAAGATGAGGATATTTTAAATACAGAAGTAATCACATTTATAATTATAAAGATGTATAGTTGATATAATTTAACATGAATTAGGCTTTGAGTTTATGATGGTATATTCAGTATAAAAGAAAATTCTACTAGCGTAATGCCTATTTGTATAAACTGAAAAGATGGACCTCTCTTTCGGCTTTAACATGAGCAATTGGCCAAGTTGCTAATACTAACTTTAATTAGGAGGTCTAGATTTAGTCCGGCTGCTATCATTTCATGCCGTCCTGTAACTCAATAACTCAAAACTTATTAGGGAACTACTTTTTTTTCTCTCTTGTTTAATTGCATAAAATAAATCCTAAGATCATCATAAAGAGTTTGGTGTAATCTAGAGAGAAATTTTACTCGTCTTCGTAACGTTATAAAAAAAGAGCTTATACAGAATGGAACGTGACGTCTAATTAAGATACTAATCTTCAGACTATGATTGGATAAGATCATAAAAAGAATTTAGAGGCCAAGCTAAGGACAAGAATAAAAAAATTAATTAAAAAACCGACTGCCCCAGAGACAAAGGCCACCACTCTCACCATCACCTTTATAAAAAGGGTCGTTATCCTATTAGAGGCAAAGAATACTCTAAGATGGCTTAGGGTCAAGCTTCACCCCTAAGCTCATCTGCATTTCATTAAACATCCACATAGCTTGACCCCTAAGCTCATCTGCACGTCATTAAACATCCACTTAACACGTACACATTTACGACCAAGCGCCTTTTTCCATGTTATATCTGAGACTTCACGTCTTTTTTGGAAAGTTTTTCATTGATTAATATTCTTTTAGAAAGCATAGCAGCCAGGTAATAAAGCCATAAACGATTTTAGATGCGTGTGGCACGGTTTTGGTCTATTCTTCTTCTGCTTTTTTCTTTACCATTTAAGCCTCTTTATCTTTCTTGAAGATTTGTTTTATTAAATCACTATCATGCAATGTTTATTTACTTTTCATGCGAAAAGCTTAGTATTCATCCGTCATGATGATTCCTTCTTAATTTGTTTTATCTCGTAAAGGAAAATCTTCCCTTTTCCCCTTCAATATTTTAGTGGACAGGCCAAGCTTTCACCAATTTATCTAAGATCATACATTTGATGAAACGATCAAAGGCATTAACAATCTATAAATTACTTATTTCACTGCCTACATAAATCTATTCTCTATAAACCAGTCATGAGTTAGATGTGATTTGTCTTATAACTACTTTAATTATATGGTACCGTGATACGAATTAACTAGCACATTGGCCAACTCCAACTCGTGAATGTGGAGAAAGAAGGTAACGAAGTTTGAGGAATTTAATTAGCATAAAGTAAAAGACCCTTAAAATTAAAATGAAACAATTTGGAGTAAATGATTTATCAAATAAAATTTACATTTATCACATATTTTAGCTAAGCATGTGAAGTGCGGAATTAAGTTATAAATTACCACTTTTAAGGTTTTTGCTGCACATACGTACTCCGAGTCACATAATGCTTACAATAATTACTTGTAACTCCTTTAATAACCCACATTGATAAGGATCTAAATAGAATCTGTGTGCGGAGATATTGTACTTGAAGTTGCAATCTCAATTCAGTCCACGTAAATTGAGTTCATGTAAGCAAACACTTCTGGTCATCATCCCACCACATAGTCTAAATGTCATACATGAAGGTTAAAGTGGGTTCATATTCTTGAGCCAAACAAGCTAATAGTCAACGTAAAAACCCTAAGGCTTCTATTTGAGTTCTTTTAACATGAAAAATGAGAAAAGAAAATAAGAATCGTTAGACATATCGGCCAATTTCAGCTGAGAATAGACAAATTTTAAACAAGAAGGAAGAGGACTTTATAAGCTGCAAAAGTTAATTAACCAAACCAAAGCAAACACTTTTTGTAGGAGTTCTGCTTTGCTAGCTCTGTTCGATAGTTGTTAGAGGTGAGTCATTTTGCAAATAACAAAGAAAAGATGACATGTTCAAAAGAAACCCTTGTATGGCTGTTCTATAATCTCTCTGCCTCCTCCTTTCTCCTCCTCCTCTTCCTCCACTTCTCATCCATTTTACTCCTCAACTTCGTCAACTTTATTGGTAGCTATCGTATCATCCAAAGGTATGCCATTTCCATTTTCCAATCTCTCTCTCTGTATATTGTTTCATTTACAAGTTAAATGTTCTGATTCTTACCCGTTCTTCGTAGAAGAAACCAAAATGGATACGAGTACAGTGTGTTTTCCGATGAAGAAGAACAAGAAGATCATGAAGCATATATTTATAACGAGTGTAATGTTGGAAATTATCATCCCGTCGACGCAACTCGTGATGGTGAAACACATGTGTATGTCCCCAGCAACATAAATATTCAGGCAAATCAAAACCATGTCCAAGAATTCTCGACCTCATCGGCGACAGTGCTTGATCATGACAAAGAAGTGGGGTTTAAGGGTGATGAACAGCTTTCTGTTCTTGCCTCAGCAGGTTCAGAAATATCTGAACGTGACGAAGCAGACATGAGTGAACCAGAGATACCAACAACAGATGCTGATTTAGTCAATGATTCTGTTCCGAATCTTGATGACCCCATCTCACATGTCACCATAGTCACTGACAAAAATAATTTGGGGGACAGTGACGAGAACTCGGGAGGTACTCACCTCGTAAGCTTGTATTAGTAAAATATGTTACAATAGCACATAATAACATGCTGTACTTCTCTTGGCATTTCTTATGATGTACCTCTGTAGTTCAATTCATTGCTTCAGACACTGGAAAGGAGGATATGAGCTTTTCCAGGGATGAAAAGTATCTGACTTTCGCCCCAACCCAGTTGGAGTCAAGAAAACTTCAAGTTGAAGAGAAGGAGGATGAAGAAATCTTTGGTGACTCATGCACTGTTGGTTCTACCTCTAAGAGCTCATCTGAGTGGAGAAGCTCAATTAAGGACTCAGGAACTGAGGACCCTTTTTCTTCTTCGTCCAGAAGAAGCTGCCTTAAGTGGGAGTCCTATACTGTGTTCCAGAAGTATGACGAAGAAATGATGTTCCTTGATAGAATTAGCGCTCAAAAGCTTCATGAAACAGGTGAATACTTTGCTTATATAAACGTTTTATTGTTCTCTTCAGCTCCCTTCATCTTTTGCTTTATGTACAACTTACTCCAGAGTCACTCAAGTCCATTCAAGTGTGTCCACGATCGATATCAGACAGGATAGTCCACAAGTTTACTACTGGAGATAAGAAGCCTTCAGAATTTCGTCACAACCCTTATCACGAACTAGAAGCTACTTATGTAGCTCGAATATGCTTAACATGGGAAGCTCTTAATTTGAACTACAAGAACTTTCAACGTAAAAGAGCCTCACGCCGCGATTTTGATCTGGGTTGCCCTGCAAATATAGCACAGCAGTTTCAGCAATTTCAAGTTCTTTTACAACGGTATGTGGAAAATGAGCCTTATGAACAAGGACGGAGACCTGAGGTCTATGCTAGAATGAGGCTTCTGGCACCAAAGTTGCTTCTAGTCCCTGAATATCGAGGTATTTTCCATTTTTATCTTTTCTTTAGATATTGGGAAGTAAAGAAGTTATATCCAGACGCTAGAGAGTTGGTGAATTATTTAATACTAGGTACAGATCCCGAACATGTCAATGTACCATACTAACTTAGACAATTTTCTTTTCGCTGTCCTTCACAAAATTCAAGTGTAGGGTCCTCATTTCAATTTACAGAGAGTCGCTTAGGTTTCAAGTATCGAAATTGATGAATGTTAATTGGTATTGTCTCTCTTTCACTAAAGATTCCGAGGATGATCAGAAAGATGAAGATCCCAGCTCACGAATTTCATCTGCTGCATTTCTCATGATAATGGAGGATGGAATTAAAACGTTCATGACCTTTCTCAAGGCTGATAAGGAGAAAACATACCAACTTCTAAGAGATTTCTTCAGAAAAAAACGAAGGGGTGCGGTTGATCCCGCTCTTCTATGTTTAATGAAGAAAGTTAACAAGAAAGTAAGCTTATAAACCACTCCATATGTCTTTTTTAGTAAAAGTTAATTGCGAAAAGAAGCATAGAAAGCATTATGGATTGTTTGAAAATTTATGCAGAAGAAAATGAAGCTCAAAGATCTCCGACGCAGTGGAAAATGCATAAGGAGAAGGAAGTTAAAGGTGGATGAAGAGATGGAAATAATAATGGGACTAATTGACCTAAAAGTGGTGTCAAGGGTGTTGAGGATGGCTGACTTAAGAGAAGAGCAATTGCATTGGTGCGAGGAGAAGATGAGCAAAGTTAGAGTATCAGATGGGAAACTTCACAGAGATTCCGCACCACTTTTCTTCCCAGCACATTGACCCACAGCTTATAATGTTGCTTTGCTGACTAGATCACCGTTTTGCATGGCTGCACCATTTACATTGAATATCCCAGACACTACTTTTTCTTTTAAAAAAATAAAAATAAAAAGAAAAGGAAAAACGAGATGGCCCTACAGATGGCAGTGGCTCCATGTGGGTGACATGGAAATTGGAGATATGGAATCCATTAAAGATGACTAAAGGTAAGTGATGAGAATGGGGGGTTTGTGAACATTGAAAGTGAAAGGTCATTAGAAAAGCAAGGAACAAGAAGATAGGGGCTTTACTTAACTTTAGCTTGTTTTTTATTTTTATACTTTTCTTTAATTAGGATTTATCTACTGATGAATCAAAAGAAGAGAAGAAGAAAGCTGTAGTACATGTAATGGCATTAAAAAAAAAAGAGAGAATTGTTTGTATTAGTTTTTGACCAAGAATTAAAGAGAATAGGAGAGAAATATGTAATGGAAGAAGGCATTGCCAGTAAGGGAAAAGATAAAGCAGCTCCATAAAGAAATTTGGGTCCAAAGATACAATTTCATTTCGTTGGTCCAATCACAAATCAACGGTCGAAGTAAGTTGCTCCTTTGGTAATTATGTCTTTCATGTTCTTCTTTTTCTAATTTTCCTATCCTAGAAGTCATGCAGCCAAAAGGACACGGAGCCACTAAGCTAAATTCCCTTTCTGTGTCATCATCGTCTCATTTGACCATCATTTGGGCTTTTAATATTTCGACCGTACTCCGGAAGACTTGGGAATCTTTTGCACTAAAGAATGTGTTAGAAATTTCATCTTCATGACAACAATTCATTGTAATATTTAATTAATTGTAATAGGAGAATATGTTACTATCCTATAGACTTATTGTCCCTCACTTTTTTTTAATACAATTAACTTTAAATTTAAAAAAATTTAATTTTTGATTTTTTTAATAATTTATCAGTTAAGTTACGTAATTTGATACGGATAAAGATAATAAAATGACGCAATAAATGATCTAGACTAATGGGCCGGAGTTTAAGAGAAAAATAGATTTCGATCAATATGAACCGGGCCCATATTGAACCTTTGATGAAGAGACCTAATATGGATGCTATATAAAGAAGGTTAAAGTCTTTTGTGATTGCTGTAGTAAATCGTGAACGTAAGGTAGTAAATCGTGAACTTACAGATACTCTAGCTCATTCAAAGGTTCACATATACAGAAAGCTATAGAAAGGCCTTGACGTGTCCCAGTGAATAGATCCAGCGAAGGTAACAGTGGATTCGTGCTCGTTTCAACTTTCAAAAGCTCGTTTGAAGTTATAGAATCGAAATTAGGTATTTTCACATTTCTTCGTTTATTTCCCTTTCACACGTACTGAGGCTTATGATACGAGTTACACTAGTATCAGAGCGGTGACGTGATCGGGTTGTTAAAAACGAAAATATTTCAGTTTTTTTCCATAAGGTTTCTTGGAGAATAAAATTTTGTTTTTAAATTTTTTCTTGCTTATTATTGCATAAAAGTGGCATACATGTGCTTAGCCTTGAAAAACGAGTTGAAAACGAGCCTCAGAGTGTGAAAAATTAGCCTGAAACTCTTCAAAATTTGCCTGGACCGTCGCAGGCCACGAACACTGATGGGCGCATGTGTCAAACACGCTTGACACTTGCACAGTGCACTCGAACAGTCTGTTGGGTTGGCGTATGCATCATTCGCACCAACCTGATACAGGACACGTGACAACAACGGATGACGGACACGTGTGTTGTGTGCCACACACACGCCATTCATCTATAGTTAGCAGCTGGAGGCAGTGTATCTGGGGTGTGTGTTGCACGTGCCATACAGATTCTCGACAAGTGGCACTGTGGGGGTGATGACACGTATCACGCGTGTGCTACACGCGCCACTGTCGGTTAGCGAACCGGTACGTGTCTAGCGTGTGCAATGCATGCAAAGGTTTATGGCTCGTCTCGAGTATGGCACTTGCCCTTTTCATACGCATTTGATGTCAACGTCCGTCAAAGTGCTGACGTCAGCATTTATAGGAAAAAAAACTCAAAAATTTCAAAATTGTTGTAAAGGTACCTCTGGTTGTTTTGGGTCATATTTCGAGTTGTGGGAATTTATAAAGGTAGTTTTTTCATTTTTCTAGATTTATTACATTAGTAATAAGTTAAAATTTAACTATAGAAAAGGAAATGAAGCATTTTGAAGCCATTTTAAGTGAATTTTCGTACAACGAACTTCACATAAGGGAGATGCTTGAGGTTTTCATATCTTGTGTTGTAGGTTTACTGTTCGGAAATGCACGATAGTCACTCTGATGAAGATTTTTTGCTACAAAAGTCTCAAATATAGTTTATAGACAATGTTTTCAGCACTAGTATGTGACAAATAAACTATACATGGTGGGCTTTAGTATTTATTGATAATATTTTGTCAAATACGGTATACCCATAAAGAATGTGAGGATAACATAAAGATATATCATGTGTTTGTAGACCTTTTGGGTACTAATGAGAGTGAAGTTATCAAAGTGGCCTTTCGAGTCAGTATTTTAAATTATTCTGCTTGTATGTTTGGAGGATGTCTCTGGTCTTATGTTTGGTTATTCTGCCCAAAAGTGTTGGCCTTCCATAAGATGTTGAGATGTGAATGAAGGCATTAGATGGAGGAAAGTTGTTGCTTAAATGATCTATTTGCCCAAAGGTGGTAGTGTTATGAGAGTTAACAATTTATACTCTGATTGCTTTTCTGTGGAAGTCTAATTGCATATATTATGTATTCAACCCAAAGGTGTTTCATAATATGTGTGATCGAACTCTCGGTATAGATACGATTTAATTGCTTTAAGTATCGTTGTTATCCTACATTTGTTCTTATCTTTACATTGTCATTTTGTTGTCACCGTTTTGGTCAATAATCACATTATCACTATTGAAACCCTTACTGGTTTCAATTCAAAGAAGTATGTACGGAGAGGGCATCTCTACCTACATTTAGAAGCTCGAAAGCTCATAAAGCAGTATATGAAGCTTGGGATCGGTCGAACAGAATGCGTTGCATGACCATTAAAAGATCCATGCTTGACCATCTTAGCAGACTTCTGGACACAAACATAGCGAAGTAGTTTCTTGATAATGTCTCCCAGAGGTACGCGGTCTCATCTAATGCTAAGATAAGTGCCTTGATGAAGAATTATTCTCCATAAGGTATATTGGAGAAGGGGGAGTGATGGAATACATATCAAGAATGATTCATCCTCACAGTAGACTGAAGATGTTGAATATTCCTTTTCCTGATGTCTTCATTATTTACCAGACTCTGAGTACACTCCCTCCAGAGTTTAGTAATTTGGTGAAGACATATTACTTACTGGATGTGTAACACCCCACTCCCACGTGACCCGAACCCGATATCGTTGGTGATATCCGAGTCCTGTCCCGCGAGGGTGGTGTGCTAAACACTCGATCACTCAGAAGTCGGTACATATTTTTTTTAATCACAAAGCACAATATGTGGAAGACCATAATCAAATATGGCATAAGCCCTTTTTCAATCATACAGTGGAATTTACAGAATTCCTATATGGCCATTTGGGCCCTTTCACAAATACAGAACACTCGAGTCATTTAAAACTACAAATTTATACCAGAGTTGCGGGATAACAATCCAATACAAGTTAAAGACATGCAAGGCAGACGCGAACTGATCCCGACCCCTATCCTTCACTTGAAAGCTGTAGGTATACTCCCGTTTGCTTAACGGGGTATT
>JANIHZ010000006.1:43999183-44010874 GCA_027478365.1 Erythroxylum rufum | reverse complement strand
TGCATGTACAGTTATTTTTCATGTGCAAAAATTCACTGTTCACAAATACCAGTATGCATGAAAATGCCAAATCAGTCCTAATCACTCTCACCCCTGTACCAAATTACTATTTTACCCTTCCCGTCGAGGGTGGGATGTTACATTTCGGCCATAGCTGATTACTATGGAGTTGAGTGCAACAGATTCATGGTTTATCGTCCTGAATTCATAAACCATCATCATCTGTGGTGAGCTAAAATCTTGAAGTCCCATAATATGGAACTTTAGGATATTAGTCCCAAGACACACGTCAAGATCAAGACTAGTCAAGCGAGTTCGAGTACTCAATAACAATAAGAAGAGGATTTGACCAGTGAGGAGTCTAAGGAGGAGGAAGAAACCAAAGAATCGAGCTGAAGGAAAGTGTTCGATACAATCTCCGCAAACGCCGAGGTAATTACAGATGCACTTGTGGAGAATTCTAGAAGAATAAAGGATATGGCCTAAACACAATGACGTTAGAGCCGAGATATACGTCATATCCATTGTTACTTCGAGGTTTAAGGAATCTAACTGCCACCTTCGATACCATCCCCACCTCCATTACCGTGAGGCTTTATTTCTAACCCTTTTATTTTTTAATTTAGTCTTCATTTTATTTTTGTTTTACTTTAATTTATGTTTCTTCTTGCCATGTGATAGGTAATTTTCTAAAATTTAAATTAAAACCTCTTATCCTAAAAGTTTACAGATCAAAAGTCGCAGTATAGATAGGTATCGTCTCACAAGGATTGGTTAGTCACTGAAATGATCCAAATTTCATTTTGTTTAGGAAACTCAAATAATTAGATTTGGAAGATCCAAAATATAAAAATTAAGAGTCATACATACACACTTTAGGGTTTTCATAAAAGTAAGAACACAAATTTAGAAAATGGTGAATCAAAGTATCAATTTAACAACTTTGGATTGTCATTACCTAACTATGTATTCCCTCACTTTAGCAATATTCATTATGTTTAGTCCAAAATTTCCTAACGTCCTGGTTCTTTCACTCTCATTAATCTAACCAAATAAGCCCTGTTTAATGATGTAAATGAATTATGTAAGCTCTCACTTCCCATTTTTCACATAACCCTTAAAAGGATATGAACAGATTTTTGGATGACCACTTTTCCATTCAAGATCTCTCTCCAAATGACAAGATAACTGGATATATGGAGTGTTCTTGGCATAATCCCACTCTCATGGCACTTACTAACACATTTCTTAACTCCATATCTCTATTTGAGTTAAGTATGGAGAGCCATATACCATAAACATCAAACATATCTATAACATTAAATAAATTGAGGTACTGCATAGTTTAGGCAATAACAACCCTAATAACTACTTAGAAATCCGTCAAAATCTCATCCAACATGTTCATAACATATCCATACATCCTTCACAATCAACAAAATACAACAAAGCAGCAAGAAAAGAGAAGAAGTAAGGCTTATAGGTTGAAGAGCAAAGCTGGAATTCTATGGTGGCAGCTTTGTGTCTCCTTGAAATCCTTTGATTCCACCTTGAATTCTCTTGGTTTTCTCTTTAAAATGTGTTCTTCTCTCTCCCTTGGATGTCTTGCATGACCTCCTCCTTTTCTAGGGTTTAAAATTGAGTTTTTATACCCCATTTAATGCTTAAAACGACATAGGAAGGAGGAAGTTGCCAGCTGGAATTTTCCAGAAAACTTTGCTTTTTGTCTTGACTTCAATCTATGATATCTTATTGATTTCTTATCCAAATTGGGCCCTTATTTAACCAATTTGAATCTGAATTTCTACTCTTTCTTTTGAATCAAAAAAGAAAAACATCCAATAAGAATTGTATCTTGCGAAAGCTTAACGTTGGTGATGGGTCGGCCTAGGAAAATTCCAGCTTTCCTTTAGGTCACATGATTTGCTTTCTCTTTGGTTCTTCTATCCTTCCATCCCTCAAAACCACCTTCAAACCTATTGATTAACAAAAAAATTAATCACTTAATCATGCCTATAACACATGCAATTCATACCAACAACGCCATGCAAAATTCATGCAAAACCTAATCTTAAAGACCTAATTGACACGCATTCAAGCATATTCAAATACATTCATACATAATCATGCAATTATATGAAACTAAGACAAAACATAAGCTAAACAAGTTAACAACAATCAATTTATCACGACTAACTAACAAATTATCCTAAGAAAAGTATGTACAAATGCCACCTATCACCATACATATTTGTTTGCCTCCTTCTCACATTGAGGACAATGTGTTGTTCAAGTGTGGGGAGGGTTATATGTTTTGCTTTGAGTGTGAATTTTTCATATTGTATGATAGTTTGTTAGGTTGCATTTTGTGAATTGTGTAAATATGTCAATGGCTTAGATGGATTGAAATTGATTTAATTTTGAACATAGTCTATTAGGTTGTGAAAAATCATTAGCTCGCGAAATTAGTGAATTGGGTTTTTTTTGGCTAAATATTCAAGTTAATTAGGACTTAGTGTTAGTTTTTCACCCTCTAAATTGTCACATTCATTCATATTTTTAGGTTTTTGACTAAAGTAGCTTTACTAGTATTTTTTCATGAAAACGAGTAACTAAAGCAACAAGGTAGGCAATAAAAAAAGTGTTTGTTAATTTTAAATAAATAACTATACCGCTAGCCTTCGGAATATGATGTAGTTGAGTAACCGAATCGACATGCATCACAAATATCTACCTCCGCGTCAAAAGGCTATAATGACGTTCCAACCAAGCAGCTTAATGAAAACATGACTTAGTCGAGTAATTGGATCGACATCCTCCATGTCAAAGATTAGGTCCATGTCTATAAAAATGATTAAATTTTTTCTAATAAAACCTACCGAACTTGCAAATAGCTTGACTTTCATGAAAATGTACTTAGGAGTAGTTATAGAGTTTAAATGACCAAAGAATTATTAATGTGTGTGTACAATTAAAAAGGGTGAATAACTTGACATTTGAGTTTTTGATTAATATGTATGTTTAGTTCAAAGCTTCCAGTCGTGGATTTTGCATGCTAATGATTTGAAATAACTTGAATTATTGTGCTTGAACTTAAATTTATTTCATGAAGTTAAAGCCATTATCTTATTACTATATTATGTGCTTTGTGGTTTTTGTGTGTTTGTTGTTTTGTTTGCTTGAGGACAAGCAAACGTTTAACTATGGGGATGTTGATATTTGTAAATTGCATCATGTTTTAGGGCTTAGTTTTATATGTGTTTAGCTTTTAATTCAATCATTTAATATGTGTCTATGTCAAAATTGTTTTAGTTTATTAATTATTTTTGTTTTAAGTGTTTTATGGGTTAGTACAAGTCTTTGAGCTTAAATATTATATTTTTTAGGTACCTTAATGTGTTTGTTAGTGTTTTAGGGTCAACATCAAAGAACGGAGAAGTTTCGAAGACATTCAGACCGAAACAAGGCTTACATTCATGGCATAATAGGCCACGATCGTGACAGAAGCACCAGAGTTGGCCCACGATCGTGGTCCACATGCCACGATCATGGAAAAAGCCTAAGATATGGCCCACGATTGTGCCCTGTATGCCACAATCATGACAAAAGGCTCGGATATGGCCTATAATCGTCACCTCCGTCAGGCAGACACGTAGACACTCAAAAACGTCAAGTTTCAAGAGATTTTTTGACCTTTCAGGCCTCAAAAAAGCTATATGGCTACTTAAAACACAAAGGATATTTAAAGAAGAAGATAAAGAGGCAGAAGGAGCTTTTTGCATCAGCTACTTTTGAGAAACCCTAAAGAGAATTCATCAAGAGATAGATGAAGAGAAGAAGGAAGAGAGAAGAGGAGAAGAAGCTAACTTGACATACTTTCCAGGTCAAGAGTTTCTTGACGTCGCTGCCTGCCATCATCCATTCAGATCGTATTTCCTATTTATTTTTAGTTTTATTATTGCATAGAATTGGAATAACAGTTTGATGATAGGATTTTGAATGTTGAAGATGTTCTAAACTCACCTTCAGAGTTTTATCTTTAAATTAATGAAATTTGATTGTTTATGTGTTATTGGATTTGTTGTGGTTTAATTCTACAAGTGCATGATTCGATAATAAACTGAGAGGATGAATCGAATGAAAATTAATTAAATTAGGCTAACGAGAGTTAGGTGATTTAATAGAACAAGAATTAAATCCAATCAGTAAATTGTGCGAAGAGAGATGTTACATTGATTTTCGGTAGTTTATTAGAGAACTTCAGAACTAATTCGAGTTTTGGATAGGTTATTAATTAAGAGACTGCAACTTCCATAATCTGATTAGGGTTTATGATTTAGGATTAGTGGTGATAACTCGAGAGAGAGTAATCAACCTTAGGATCATCTAGAACTAATAATCTGGTAATTCATAATCAATTAGGTTAGCATTAAGGATACGTAAAATTTCCTTTCTCTCAATTGGTAATTTCCTTAGGTTGCTTCTTGGGTGTGTGTTGTAACTACTAAAAAATTAATATTTTTGTATTCAATTTTTAATTTCATTGATTGAATCAATTTCTCATTTTTAGTTTATTTAAATTTAAATTTTTATATTATTTTCTAGCCTTAGATTTTAGGATTAGATTATCACTCCTCGTGGGATTGACACCTTAGGTATTACGCTAACGAACCGTGCGCTCATGGATTATCGAGGGTTATTTATTAAAACTTATACACATCAAACACCCGATCACATTTGTCAACCTAAACAACATCACCAAGAACTTATAGTGACTATACCAAATCCTAAAATTCATCTTACGAACATGACTATATAATCCTTAACTTATAATACCCCAACCTCAAGTCTATTTTGGAGAATACCTTAACCCCTTACAACTGGTTAAAGGGATCATCAATCATAGGCAAAAGATACCTATTCTAGATTGTGACTTGTTGAATTACGTATAATTAATGCACAACCTCATGGTCCTGTCGTTCATCTACACAAATAACATTAGTGCTCCATACAATGATGTACTCAGTTGAATAAACCCTTATCCATCAATTCTTACAATTGCACCTTAAGTTCCTTGATCTCATCTACATTTTTGGGATAAGGAGCTTACGATATTGGTATGGTTCTCGGAACCACATAAATGAAAAATTCAATCTCCCTATCAAGTAGCAATCTCTAAAGGACCTTAGGGAAAACATCTTTAAACTCATTCACCATTAGTACATCCTCTACTCTCAACTCCTCCTTCCACTTATCCACTATATAAGTTAAATAGCCCTCACACCCATTCTTTATCATCTTCCTCATTGCCATCATGGAAATGATATAGATGTGAGACATACCCCTCTCTCCTATAAATCTATGCATCTTGCTATCTGCACTCTAAAAAGCCATTCTCCTCATAAGACAATCTACCATTACCTTACCCTTTGATACACTATCCAACCCCATAATCATATTGAAGGTTTAAATGAGTAAAGGTGTTAAGTTTACCCTCAACTCACACTCTCCAACCCTCACCATATAATCTCTATAGACTTTGGTACACTTAATTTTGTCTCCTATAGGAAAATCAATAACTACCATATCAACCAAATCACCAACGTCATAATGAACATTTGAAATAAAATCAAAACTAATAAAGTAAAGGTTGTTCCCATATTAATCAAAGTATAAGTAAGTATACCAAAAGTTGGAGTCATACTAACGAACACATCCGATGAAGCTACTGCCTCCTAGTGAGTCATAAGAAACACCCAAGGATGAATAGGTGCTTTATCACTTGAAGCTCCTATAGTTGATCACTTATATAGGGCAATGTCTCCAACTCTCACAGCACTTCTACCTCTTATGGTCCCTCTCCCAGCACCTCTACGAACTTGCCACACTAGGTGTCCTGTACTCTCACTATAAACCTTACTACACTTACCACACTTAAAAGCTTTAGTACTCCTTAAGGATTGTCTCACATTACCATGGCTTATCTTGGAATACTTAAAAGCTTTTTCAAGTTTCACGCATGACCATATTAAGAAAGTGTAGACCTTCCTCACAAGCCTTATCCCTTTACATTCATCTTAATGTAGTTTATAATTTTATCCCCACAATCCATATGGTTTCCTTAAATTTGATTCTTTTTTTATGCATTATATAAGACAATTAAGTTTTGCTAATATACCTATTTGTTTATCACAAAAGTTGAAATTCGTGACAAATTTTGGTAAGTTTTAAGATCTACTCCTTAAATATAACTATATTTCAATCTACGATTCCATTGTAACATCATTTTATATTCATTATTAACCACCATAAAAATAAGTTAATGCAATCTCATTTAATCTAACATGAAGTTCAAGTTTTTTATTGAATCAAATATCTCATATTGAAATAATATTTTTTATAAAATTTGTTTCATACAGTATGTCCTTTATGTAAGAGTTAAATGTAATATTTTATAAAATTACAATCATACTTAATTTAATTTAATGTTAGGACATCCACAAATGTCAAATCTCTCAAACCTCACATTCTAAATATTCATTTATAAATATGGAGATATCGTAGATCAATTTTAAAATAAGATTAAAATTAACATTATAAAGTTGTAAATATACAATGTCATGAATATAGCTTGTATGAAACTAACTTTTCTTTAAATTCATTGTCATATATTGTGACAAACATGTATTTGTAAAACTTATTAATAAAATAAATTGATTTGTAATTTTATCATCCAACATTATATTATTAAGTCTTTTCAAAGATAAACTATAAATTTTTGATAAAAACTTATTCAAAGCTACTAAACAATTTCTCTAAAATTTATTTGAAAATTAATAGTTTTTATAATCGAAATAAAATTTTCATTATAAAATATTTNNNTATTATGTCTATATTTAAATGATTATATAATAATTGAGTCCCTAATTCATTGAAATGAATAAGATAAATTTATATAATAATTATAATAATTCATTAAAATCTTGATATACTTGAATCTTCTTTATTTTTATTTTTATTTGAATTCTTTTGAAATTCTCTTCAAGTTACATTTGTATTTCGCTTTACTCATTTTTTTTCCATCATTTAATGGTTTAGTTTATTCTCAAATATTTTCTTGTAATGGTTTGTTTCGTTTACTTATTTACTGATCTTCTTTGTTGTTTGCATAGTTATTTACCTATTTATACATTTTATGTTAATCTATCGGAAATAGCTCCTTTACTAATTAAGGGTAAGACTACATACTATGAGACCTCTACAAATCTCTTACATTAGTGCAATTTTCAAGGAGTTGTAGTAGTTGTTGTTAGTTGTTCAGTTTATTCAATTTGAGTCATTTGTCACCTTATAGTTATATTAAATTTCAACTTTCACATATTATTTAATTTTATTGTAATATATTTAACAATGTCACTAAAAATAAATTCATTGACAAAAATATAATTTTCTATCATCAAACTCATAAATTAGGATATCTCTTAATCCAACAAATTTTACACTTATTTTGATTTTTAAGTATTTATCTATTGTTATTATGAATTATAAATTTTATTTTGATTAATTTATCAATATTTTAATATTATTTTAAAGATGATTTGTTGAGACAAAAAATAGATTTGGATTATTATATAGTATATTATAATTGCAATTTTGTTACTTTTAAATTTCTTAGTTATTATTACACTATATACCTAGGTCCACTAAATAATAACCTAAATGTACCTAATGATGTACCAAACAAAAATTACCCCCACCTGCTCGTACCAAAAGGAAAACAAATCGGCCCACAGTATTAAAAAAGGTAGGGGAGGAAATAAAGGAGGCAACGCTATAATTAAGTGACTTTGTAAGGTATTTTCAACTGTCAACAATATGTTGATGGTATTTCTTTTGCACCAAGAAATAATTATCAATTCGGCAAGATTCTATAGAATCAATCACGAAGATGGAACTGCAAATCTAACGGTAAACCATCGCAATCTTATGAGATGTACAGTAGTAATCGACCACACGCGAACATGACTAATCTTCTTTCTCTCTCTTACCCATGTTTGGATATCAATCGAATGCTTGGAGTCTCTCGTCGCTCTCTCCCAAATTCTTAAAGCTCTGTGTTTGCTCTCTCTCTCTATTTCCCACTTCCCCTCTATTCTTCTTCCTTAAAATTCTCCTCCTTGTGGAGGAGCTTTCTGGCTGCTCAGGTTAACGCTCTCCCTCTCTTAAAGCTCGAGCCTCTTTGTTTTTCTTTTATCATATAATTTGAAGGAACAGAGCAAGCTTGTGATTGTTTTTTGCCTATACCAGCTGCTGGATCATTTTCTTTGCTAAATTTTTTTTTGTTTCAAAATTTTGGGTTGAGGTTGTTGTGGAACTGCCTAGGTCATAATATGTGTGGTTTTTGGATTTGCAGCTGTTCTTGAGTGCTTTGGGCAAGTGTGTATTGAAGATGAATCGTTGTGGGTATCAGCAGAAGAGTTCTGTAGCAGCTTGTGAGGAGGGTAGGATGGGGATGGTGTTAATGGAGGAGTCTGTTGTTTGTCCAAAGCCTCGTAGGTTGAGTGTTTTGAATTCTTCCCTTAACGACCATATCAGATCTCGACGGCTATCTCTGAAGTATGTTTCTCTAACTCGGTCGTTAATCTCTTTTTCTGCTTTCTTTTAATAATTCTTTGTGGGAATTTTGTAATTGACGGATTTTGATCTTCTTGTGTTCTGATTACTTTTGGATTTCCTCTTGAACACCAGCTACCAATCTGCGATGGGAGATTCGAGAGCCGGGTCTGAGCTGCTTGACATGATTCTAAATAAGGTTTTTTCTTCTTCTTTTTTTACATCTCTCTTCTGTGTACATATGATTCTGCTCTAGAATTTTTGCAAGTTAAAATCTTTGAGTTGGTATGTTTGTTCCTTAATTGTTTTACTTTTGTTAAGGCTGTCTTAACTGGACGCAAGTTAAAGATGGTAGATACTTATTTCTTGTTAAATATAGTAGACACTAGTGTGTTTCTTGTTCTCATTGTGCTCTACAAGATGTGTTTATGGTGGATTTGACCTGAGCGGGAGGTTCTGATTAGCCTTTTTCCTAATTTGTCGAGGAACCTTGTAGTAAGTCAATCAGTTCTGGAATAAAAACCTATACTTTGTTCAATAAATGAAATCTAAGCTGGTTCGAGACTAATTAGCGGAGTTTGTGTTTTCATTAATGAAGACAACCTTTGTATATGCTTTGACTAACCTTTAACAAAGAAGCTCATCAGATCTCCTTAAATGCAGGGAGATTACAGTGTGGAAAGATCTAGTACTCGGGTGGCATTATCCCCACCATTTTACTGCGGATCGCCACCGAGCAGGGCAACAAACCCTGTAACTCAAGATACTCAATTTGGCAATGAGAAGGTAACTACTACAACGTTTGCAGCTGCTCCATCATTACCCTCATTTTCGGCATGCAAAGGTAGCCCAGGTGGTGGAAGTTGTGTCAGAGTGAACTTTGGGCACACACAAGCGGCAGTGAGGATTGAAGGCTTTGATTGTCTCAGCAGAGATCAGCGAAATCGCAGCTTATCTGCTGTGGCCTAAATGTTGAAAACGGAGAAACGGAACAAAGAAAAACAACAGAAAAGGAGAAAGTGGAAGGACAACAAATTTTGATATGAAAGAGGGAGAGTGAAAACAGAGAAGCAATCTTAGATTACCGTACATATTTTCCCTTTTTTTATGTATATACTATCTAAGGCTATGTTTAGTTAGACGTAAAGTTTTTAATGGAGTAGAATATAATCGAATGATTTATAATAAAATAAAATGTAAATGGATGTAATATTAGAAAATTATTGTTTGAGAGGGATGGAAGAGTTCATGATTTAATGTAGTAAAATATTATTTGGAAGAAGAGTTTTATAATATAATATAGTGAAAAGTTGTTTATCATTTTATATTCTTTTTAGAGTGGATTTTTATCAATTTAGATTGAAGATTTTGAATGTTAAATGCATTTCATCGTGTTAATCTTTGTTTTTGATTTTCTCTTTAGCTTTTATGTTATGTTTAATATAATTAAGAACTAAATTCTTATTGGCATCTAGATTAAATAAACCTCAAGATGTACCTTATTTTGATTTTATTTTAGTTTAATTGATTCTTTAGTTTTATTGAGATTCAATTATTTGTTCTTGATTATTCTTTAATTAATATTGTCAGCATGTTGATTTATATATGATTTCATATAATTGATATTGAGAAATTCATCAATAAATAGATAAGTTGACAAATTTTCTAAGTTAGAGTCAAATCTAATAATGAAGTTGTCCTGTAATAAAATAAATGTAATATAAAAAAGTATGAGTCAATCCCGTAAGAAATTTTGGTTCGTCAATCATTAATAAAATGAGGTTTGTGATAATATGAAATTTTGTGATAAAGAAAACAAAGGAAATAATAAAATAAGAGTTATCAATAAAACAAATCTTGTTTTATGGTTGCTTTTCCCTTTGGAACTACGACTAATCATTAGTACAAAATAATTATTTCATTAATAATATATTTAATGTAACATTGAGTATCTATCTTTCTTTAGGATTAGCTAATCAAAAATACGCAATTTAATTAGTCCTTATTGTTAAGACCATTGAAGCAAGATAGTATAACATCTGTGGTTGTATTTAATCTAGTTAAATGGTTTTCTTAAAACTAATATTTTCTGACACGGTAAATTAGACTTCTAATTTATACAAATGATTAGAAGAATTAAACTGTTGTGTATTCAAACATTAATCTAGAAAATGATCACTTTAATCAATAAACTAAACATAATTATTAGAAATCAATTGAAAATAATCGTAAAACAAAAGTACAGAAAAACAATCCAATATATGAATAAATAAAACACTTAACATTAAGACCTAGTTGCCTTTTAATCTTCAAAGTTCCAAAAGGCTTCCACTTCTTTCAATAAGATAAAGAAAAATAGTCAATAATGGCCATAAATACTACTAGCATCTAATAAAAAAGACTACTCTAATGTTTGCTAAGGAGGGGAAAGAAGGTTTTGTGAAAATGTGGAATTTTTTTTGTTAGGAAACTTGGATGATTTGTGTTAATGAGCATTTTATATTGATTTTAGATATATAATTTGCTAAACTCTTATCTATTTAATGTTTAAATTGCAATAATTGAGAGTTATTTGTTTTAATTCTAGGCACATATTAGATTTGGAACGTTTAAGAGCATAAAGTAAGAAAAGCTCTCAAAAGAAGCAAGAATTAAAAACGTTAATGTTTTACCACCCAAAAACGTTAATGTTTTTAGAAAGAGAGTAGCAGCCATGGTTTTTGCGTGGAACGAGGTTAAAAATGTGACAAAAGAGTGGGACAAAAACAGACCTAAAGACACCTTAATGGACATTCAATACGAAGAAAAATAAAAGAAAGCAAATGGTGGCAGAGAGAGAGGAAACAACGTGAGTGTGCTTGTGAAGAAGAGTGGGGAACCGTAAGGTTTAAAGAGGAGATTGAATACATCGAAAGAAGTGCAGCAGCTGGCAGCACAACCAATGTTAGTCCCTGAAATTATTTATTTATTTATTTATTTAAGCATGATTAGATTAATTTGGAGCCTTGATAGATTAAATTAAGTTGACATTAATTAGTATGGTAGTATTAATTAGGTTAGGTGGCATGGGTTAGCATG
>JANIHZ010000006.1:43974442-43985370 GCA_027478365.1 Erythroxylum rufum | reverse complement strand
CAGCCGTTATGCTGCCCGATTTTCGAGAAAATCGGGTTACGACGAAACTAGAATAAGGATAATAATCTGATTAAATACTTGAGGTATATAGAAAGACGTTTCGAATACTTTTAAGATGAATCAGATGGAAAAAAAAAATTTATATCGGGATTTTTAGATTCGTTTCCAACACGGGTTCGGTTTCGCAAGAGGGGTTTAATAAGGAATCTGTATAAGTAGTTGGGTTCCGGAAACGGGATCCAACAATACTAAAGTGCATATTCTAATTTGAAACAATAGTTGGCATTGGTCTTTTCACATGAGTAGAAGAATTGGATTGATTGTAGAACACTAGCCTACATATAATCCAAACCAAGCCAAAGAGGATGAAATCAAATGGGAACTTCACAAGTCTTATGCATTTACTACTCAGTCCTATGAGCAATTGTTACTTGGTCCTATAGTCAAGTTCCCCTTTCATACTCTTATATAAGGATTAGATATATCACCAACTCATTCTTTTATCTTATGGTTAGCTGCACTACATAGATTAGGAACCAGAGATAGAATCAAATTTCAAATTCTTGACCGTTCGCCTGCCCCCCTCATAGTCCATTAGTGGGTAGAGCAGTCAACTTCGAGGGCTATTTCATCAAATTTTAAATTCTTGATCCAAGTTGTCCTTTATGTTCTAGAGAGAATGAAACATTAGATCACTTATTCTTTAAGTGATTTCAAACTAAGTAGATATGGTGTGCATTTCTCAACCTCTTTAGATTACAAAATTGAAATCTTAATTAGATGAATTGCTTAATTTGGGCCAATTAGTTTAGCTGAACTAATAGGAAGGATCAAAAGGTTTTCAAGATTGGCTTTGATATGTTGGTGTATTATATATGGAGGATGAGAAGTACTAAAATCTTTGAAAAGGCATAAACGTTCAAGAAATACAGGCAAATGCAATTTTACCTCAAGCTAATCAACAGCTCATTTTCTATCATATTAAAATGCTATTGAATTTATTGAAAATGTTATTATTGGAGTTCTTGATATTGTAGTCACTTGAATTTTGTATTAGCTCCTCTACGTGGAGTTGTAACTTGAATTATTTTTTAATTTTCACCTTTTATGAATGAAATAATTACTTACTTTTCAAAAAAAAAAAGTAACTTAATATTGTTGAGATCGTATGTGTTTGGAAGAAACGAAAAATTCCTGCACGTGGTATTCCCCAAAAAGAGCATGCCTGTTATTGACACCATATTCAATATTGTGCTCTTGCTCTTCTTGTTTTTAATGGGTTTCGAGATTATATCAAATGGGGAAGAAGGCCTTTAAATAGCCATAATTAGGATTTATTATAGGCATTGGCACCTCATAGTCATATGTTATCAGTTCCATCATTAATAAAGGAGTTTCTCTAGGACCTTTCCTAATTCTTATGGGTGTCTCTTTTTCCACAACTACGCGAATACTTGCAGAGTTCAAGCTTTTAACCACTAATTTGGATAGTATGGCGATATTTGTCTTAATTTTTTATAGGATCTTATAGAGAAAAAAGAAGACAAAAGAAGGGAAAAAAAAAAAAAAAACTCTTATTTTGAAAGTGAGACCCACACCCACCAAGATGATGTAGCATTGGATATGTACAGCTTGTAGTGTTTGAATGACGAAATTTAGAATGTGAACTCCTGAAGGGTTTGCTGTGCTAAATGATTGGTGAGAGTCACATGTGTAAGGACTTGAAACAGAAACTTGTAAAGAGGCAAGAAGCCTTAATGTGGCTTGTAACTAGAGCTAAATGACGCTACAAAGTGACAAAGCAAAAGGAAAGAATATAGTGTTACTCGAACTTTGCTCAAAAGATTTGATTATGGCAACCGTTTGGGAGGCTTCATTACGGATGAGTTGGCAGTAGCAGTAGTAGCAGCGACAATTTTTTTAACATCTGAAAGATGCAGTTTTGAGAGTCAGTTGCATAAAGCAATATAAGAGAAGAATCCATGAGCTAAGCAATCAGTTAAGGATGTCCTAGTTTATACTCACTTGTCGGAGCTTTCAAGGAATCCCTTGATGCTGAGACAAATGCCGATTTGGCTTGTCCAAGTTTTTGTAGGGTTCGAATATTTGATGCCAGTTTACTCCTGAAGAAATCAAAGATACAAGGTTGAATGAAGATGCACATGTACAGGCCACAACATGACAACTGTAATAAGAGACCAAAATGTAGCTCAAGAGACGCCATCTCCTGTTCTTGCTTTCTACCGTACGTCACGCATGTGTTCTCTATATTGTTTCTGTTCTTTTTTTCTTTCTTTAATTTTCTCTCATTGTTTCCCAAATAATGATTCACAAGAGTCCGTGTATGCCTAGTAATACACATACAAAGCTTTAAAATGTTGCAGACTTAACTTCAGCATTTAGTGTTTAGTACAAATCACCAGATCCCAATAAGAAGCCTGCTAGGCAAAACATGAATTTCTTCCAAGAAAGACAGGTGCGAAAAGAGAGAGTTGGAATCAATCACTAGGAACTGCTTTTAATTAATGATAAGATTTTTATAACGATTAAGTGCAATTTATGGTGATTGATTATTCAGAATATAATAACAAGTCAACAAGTTTCAAATCTTCCTTTGTAACCATCACAGAATGATGGCAGAATATTATTTAGCGTGTTCATCTTTGTTGATTAACATTAATAACTTTTACTTTTCTTTCTTTCCTATTCTTCTTCTTTTACTTCTCATCAGCATAAAATTCCAATCCTTTGAAATGGTAACCAATGGCTTTTCATGAAACATCAAATTTACGAATAGTATCATAAAATTTGTTCTTCCTTTATGCTTGCAAGCGTTCCTATGTGTGTATATTGAAATGCAAGTCAAATTTTATCAGGAAAACAAGATCATATACTACTTACTTCTCCAACTTGTCTGATAGTTTTGTGCTTTCTTCTGTGGAGCCATCAAGCTCATTCCCTGCAGAAGGAACACTGTCAGATATGTCACATAGTCTATCTTCATTATCCCCATCACCAGATTCAGAGATCTCAACATCTGGTGGTGCACTATCCGGAACAATCGCCTCTCCATAATGCTTGTCACTCTTCTCTGTGTTGTCCTCATCAGAAGCTGCGTTTTCTCCATTCAAACCAGGATGGAAATGTTTTGGATCTTTAAGTAATTGTAAGCGCTCAATTTGCTCATCCTTTTTGGATATTGTGTCTTTTAGAGATGCCACCTACATAACCCAACAATGTTCTTACAACATAGTACATTTTGTCTTCAAATAAATTTTTAAGTTAAAGGAACTAATAACCATACATCAATGCTAATGCAAAATTTCTCCAGTTCTCCAATCCATGTTTTAGGTGTGAACTCAGGCTTGCTTCATACGACATATTAAGGTTTACATGAACACTAGACAACTTGGTCTACGGTTCGTCATCTCGATTACACATCATTTCTAAAGAGGTCATATGCAGCTTTTCAATCCTGTACTTATTTACTTGATTGCTAAAGTCCAACCTAAACCTTTGCTACTATGGTTGATCTTGGCCTAGAAATTATGGTTAAAACTAAAAAGAGAAACGCCTATTATTTGGATTTTTGTTCAGAATTCAATCATCTAATCAAATCCTTACCTTCCATTAAATCATGAACACAAACACTCTTAGTAATCTTAGCTCATATATGCAAATAAACATCATTGCAGCTTGCCTGATTCACTTGACCAAACTCTAACTCGGTTAATTTAGACTCATTTCTAAAAGAAACTTGGTCAACATATAACAGCTAGGAAATGTGAAAAGGCTGAGGTGCGGATTAATATTATTTATCCCAATAATAGCAAAAGCATATGTCAGTCAAACGAGATATAATAATAGATACAGTGTGGTAAAACAGGAATTGCCAGATCTCACAGGTCACTTGGTAATCAAAGTGGTAGGGGAAACATGATTTGAGGGGCAGATACACGAAAAAGCCAAACAAAATAGAACTACTTAATTTCTATTACCTTTATTTAATATGTAAATTGGAATTATTTTAACGACAATCAAAAGTGAAGGGACCAAGGACATCGAGGGAGTTGGAATTAGATAATTAGAAAATTCTATTATCTAATTTCTTCTGAAAGATCAACAGCCAAACATGGGTTATAACTGCAAGTATGGGTGGAAAAGAGTGCCAAAATCAGTGTCAGCAGAGCATACAAGAGAAAGAGATTGCTAAGGAATAAAAAATGGATCACTAGTTAAAATTTAAACATTTTAATAGCCGCAAAGATCCTATTCGTATGCCTAGATGATGTTAACGTAGGTCAGCAAAGCAGGTTAAAAGTAAAAAGACGACGGTGCACTCAAAAAATAGCGAACCTGCTCCATTAACTCTCTAACATCTCTACCCTCTTTACTGCTTCGTGCAGCACCGAGTTCAACACCAGAAACCCTCTCAGCAAACTTGAGAGTGCTCATTGTTTCAGAATATGAACTTGCATCAGGATTGAGTTGCACAAACATAAGTGTCTTTGCCTGACCTCCTGCAATATCAAACACAGCATACGAGTTCACATGAAGTTTAATTGTAGAAAACAGTTGTGTCGAGATAAGATAGGTACGATGACGTGATGAGAACACATATCAAAACATGACCTAAAGAGCTTTGGAGGAGTTGAGTGAGCTTGCTGTTTCTGTATGGTACATGAGAACTCTTTTGTGCAAGAGCAAAAATGACATCTCCAAGGGCAGATAATGATTTGTTTATATGCTGTGCCTCCTTAAGTCGATCTCCAGTTACCTCCGAGCGATCAACCCTTTCACTTCCTGCTAGATCCACTAGATGAAGATTACCTTGCAATATACCACCAGTGTGCAAATCCTTTCCACGAACATTGATACTGACAACACTGTGTGCAGAGATCTGAATTAAAAAAACTTGATGGATTTCAAGGTGTTGGATAATACAGACATAAATGTGTTGCAAGGCTAAACAATAAGAACCTATGAGATCGACTGCTTCTTTCGTTCATGGCTGTAGCACTAACAGCTTTGTTTTTAATTCCAATATCCATTACTTCTAATACATCTGAAGTCGATGCAACAGGGAGTATGGTAGCATTAGGCACAGCTAACCCAGTAGCTTGTGAAGTAGACATGATCCCAAGTGTGTGCAAGTCAAGGAAACTAATTTGCACTCTCATTGGAAAAAGGAACAAATGCAAACTTCTATGAAGACGCAAATAAATGTATGAACATAAAGATGTTCCACTAAATAGAAATGTAGCTTTGGAGCTAATGAAGGGTCAATGAATTCCTTTTTAGGGTTAATCAGATAATATAGTTGTTATCTTTAAAAGACTTCAAAAAAAAAAAAAAAAATTTGCAGAGGCTTCATAGTAATCATAATTAGACTAAGAGGAAAGGATATTTTTTCTGGGAACCACCGGTTGCCAATAGATCACGCACTTGCTCATTGTAGATTTCAATCATTTGTACCCCAACCTCAAATGTAAAAGAAGCACTTCTGCTCCGTGATATAGCGAAAAGGTCATTAAGAGCTCGATAATTTACTCCCCAGTCCTCTTCAGTTGCTCCATCAGGGCCAGTCTGGAAAAGGGCATCTTGATAAGCACGTCTGGAAGTCATTACTTCACGAGAAACAAGCATAATAAAAAAATAAAAAATAGTCTATACCATTGTGTAGGTCTTCCCAGAACCAGTTTGGCCATACGCAAATATACATACGTTATACCCATCTAGTATACAGCGGATCAAAGTTTTGGTGTCTGAAAATACAGCCGCTGCAAATACTCAAAACTCATACAGTTAGTCATTGCTACAATCTCACATCGTATTCTCATTCTGAAAAGAAAAAACTAGCAAGGAATATTTACTGATCAAGAATGTAATGTAGAAGTTAAGAGATACTGAGATTAGAACCTTGAGTAGCATCTGGACCATAAACCTTATTAAACCTGAACATTCTTTGGCCATCCTTCCCTTGTTTAGAAGGATTTGCAACAATCAACTCTCCATCTTCACCAATATACTCTATTATTGATCCTTTTTTAGGCTGACCAGGAAGAAATGGCCTTATCCGACAATACACTCTTATGTTTCCTGCAGAAAGAAATACAGATATTGTATTAGAGGGTGCAGCGATACACACATTGGTAAATCAAACGGTAAAACCAATACCTTTTAAATCTTGAAGCTCGTTAAACATCTTCCTATTTTCAGCCAGAACTAAATGATAGTTCTCATTTGCATCTACTAATGTTTTCAGCTTCAATCCTGTACAAAATCGAAGTTAGATCATTGATAACTCCATGAAATTGACAAAAATTTAGAATAGAGATAACCAACCCAGGTGATCAACTTCCTCTTTATAGCTCATCTGCACTTTTACAATGTCATGCCTCACAGTACCACAAGATGATCTCAATTCCTGAACATTTTCGACATTTAGTATCTGAAAACATGGAAGGCCTACAAGATAGATCACATTTTCACGCACCTGTATTGCACCGAATTGAAACTCCATAAAACTCCGGAAAATATCTTCTTTCTTATTCCAATTCTGGCCTTTTGATTTAGAAAGTGCCTCCAAAACTTTCATCCTGCTCCTTGAATCTTCTAAGAGGTGTTCAAGCTCTTTTACTTTTGCCTCAAGGCCAACTTTAGAACCCTTAGTTTCTGTCTCCATTTGTAAACAACGCATCTCATGTGTTTTCTTCACTATTTCTAGTTCTTGCTTCAGAGCTGAAAGTTCAAGATTCTTTTGCTCCTTCTCTCTTAGCAATCTGACGGTGTCCTCCTCCTTCTCTTTTAGCAATTTGACTGCCTCCTCCTCCTTCTCTTTTAGCAATCTGACTGTATCCGCCTCCTTTTCTTTTAGCAATTTGACTGTGTCGCCCTGCAGCTTTGTACTTGCTTCCATTCTGGAATTCTGGATATGTAATCATATAATGTTTTTGGTGAAATATATCAAAAGCAGTGGGAAATGATCGGCAGATTTTTTGTGAAACAAAATTTACAAAAAACATAGGCTTGTCTATTAATTAGAAACGGATAGCAGGGAGATAAGACTCAACGGTCTAGATCCCAAGAATTTTGCTAAATCAATTTTGTTTTTTAATTGGCATTTGAGACAGTATTTTCGTCATGCTTGCAAGAGTCTTGGACAGGACAATTCAAATACAATACCTTTGTTTGCTGAAAATGGTCCATGACAATCTGCATTAAATTTAGTTATTTAAAAGAGTTACACATACCAGGGCAAATAATACATACATGGACAGGAAAGTTTAAACAAAGTATTTTCCATACCCCCGACTCCTCACCAGTCCCAGAAGCAAGGGTTTCAAGTACGCTTATCCTTGACAGGTACTTCTCCTCACGAGCCTTAAATAGGTTGTTTTGCTGAAGGCCACCAAAGAAGCATTGATACACAAGGCAAGGGAAGACAAATTGGGAGAAGAATGAAGTTAAAAAGAAAAAAGAGGGAGTTGTACAGTTCTCAAATGTTCAGCTTGGGTTGATATTCTCCGTTCAATCTCCTGCACAACTTTTCTCAGCAGACAAGCCCCACGCTGCTCAACAAGATGCACATATATCATCAGTGCAAGTACATAGATGATGGTATTGGCATACCAGCATTGCGCTACCATTTCATACCTGAGGTATTTCACCATTCTTCCTCTCAATGCTTTCATCCAGAATCCCATTCACAACACTCAAAAGTGACTGAGTTGGGGCATTCTGCATTGCAATGGTGTTTTATGTAGTCATCATATCATAATGGTAGATTTACAAAATTCCAAACATCCATAAGAGTATGACAATTACATCCAAGCTATTTGATTTTATCATTTCTGACATCTTAGCATGACGTCCTTGTTTCAGTTGAAACACCTCTTGGAATTTATGCCCCACGTGATGCATCAATGCAGCTGATGGCTCTGTCCAATGGAAGAATACTATTGATGATGAGGGATTTGAATACAAAAAGGTTTACAAGCATCAAAGCAGATAGATGTCTGTTCTGTACCATACGAGAAATATTACATGATGTTCTATAAGGCAGCATGAAAAACGAATTGCTATCTAGACAAACTGTGTAAAGCTTCTAAACTTCTGTCAATTACTGCGTAAATGAGAGAGAACGGGTGAGAAAGATAGACCACATACCTGATTTTACATTACTGCGTAAAGTTTGTTGAAATTTAGAATCTGGCGAAGCTTTCCACTTTTCATCTCTACATGGTGGAGATATAAGGCCACTAGACAAGCCACTATTTGATCTACTACTTCTACTAATCGCAGAAGAATTCTCTCCTCCATGCACGTACTTTGCACGAAGCATTAGAAGGCAATCTACAACTGCCTTCATAGACCCCTGGGATTATAAAACATTTTACATGGAGAAAATAAACCAGCTTGAGTACTGCTTTGGACTTCATTCCTACAAACTATAGAGCTGTTTCTTCTTCAATAAAGGAGTGAGATATACCATTGTGCTGTCTTATGTTTAATATTGTTAACTAATCATTTCACCACAATAACTTAAGTTGTTGTGTAAGGCTAACTTAATTGGTTTTATATATTCACTAACACACCCCCTCAAGTAAAAACCCTTTAGACTTGAAATTTGTACAGGCTTATTCTACTTTATGCTGAATAATAGGTGAATGGTAAAATTTAAACTCATGACTAATTAGTCATAAAGGCTCTGATACCATATTAAGTAACCGTTTCACCACAATAGCTTAAATTGTTGCGTGAGACTAACTTAATTAATTTTATATATTCACTAACATATATAACGAAAAATTCACCTTTTCTAAGTCTGCTATTTCGAACATTGGGATACCCAACTCATCCATACAGGAAAGAAACAACTTAAGGTTTTCTGTGCCTGAATCTGTGGATTGATCAAAACCTCGCACCTGAAACAAAAAAGTGCAAAACCATATCAATAAAATGCAAATTAAGAGATATGATCACGAGCCACCCTAATAGGAACAGTGACTGGGAAACGTAACCTTGTTTAGATAACCAGGCTTTAGCCTGTCCAGAATTTGAAGAAGAACAGTGCCATCAATCAAACAGGATCTCAACTCTTCAGTAGAAGCATTTTGTGGCAAATCCACATGAGGAAGAACATTATTTATCCACTCTACCAATAATGTATGCTGCTTAACTGGAGACGAAAAAGGAGGAATAAGTTCTAACAAATGGTTACTTGCATGAAATCTAACTTCAAATAAGTGGGAACTAGTTACAACTCCCACTTACCTTCCGATTTCTTGCTGTTGAGTCTCCCTAACTGTTTAATAAGCTGATCCGAAAACGAATTCATGATGAATCTAACAGCAGTGCAACCTGCTTCAAGATGAATTATTTGAATATAATAAACAACCGATCCCCTATGGTTTTCATAATCAGGTCCTGAAATGGGTCAAATGTCATCATTTGAGCCTGTCCAAAGCAAAATGATACAGATATCCTGCAATAATTCAACGCTTTAGGCAATTGACCATAATCATTCCTCTGCCTAGTACAAATTTGAACAACAAGCGATGAGCAATGTCAAAATTTTTGAAGGCAAGAAATGGCTGATCCACTGAAAGAGGAGTTGTTACACTTGAAAAGATATTCCTAGCTCAGATATTGTGCCAAGTTAATCACCTTCATAACGCACAATTTAATTTGAATGCTAAAACTTCACGCAGCTGCTTTTGCTTCTGTCTTAATAAATATGGAAACATAGACATAGAGATGCGTCGACTTGCATAATGAGACAATGATGTGTGTGCACAATGCCTCTCTTTTATATCTATACGCAAGCTATCGAAACATATATATTTTCGATTTCCTGTGTGCTGCGAAAGAACCTATATTCCACTGAACTAAAGATAACTATGTTGACCGTGAGATTATATCGAAACTCCATGCACCATGCTCGTATTGCAACTGCATAAAATAATTTCAAACATCAATATTCTAAGCTAGCTAGGACAAGCAAAATGGGAACGGACTGAGAGTGAGGCAAGCGTAAAATGCCATATGCATTGTTTATATTACTTCAAACCTGTAAGAAATTTTTGCTTTTCCAGTCAGTCACAAAAGCTAACAACTCTATCACACACATATGGAAAGATTATCTACACTGCCAGTGAAGTGTTTAAATAGAACATATGCATTAGAAATGATGGAAATGTTATATATTCTGGATATCAGGAAAAAATAAAAGACGAAAGGACTGATCACCTTGATGTTACATAACTGAACCAAACAAGCACATTAACAATGAAAACGTAAAGAGAAGAATAATCAAATATCATCAGAGCAACAGCCAAACGAAACAGTAATTGACCAGCCCATTACGAAACGAACCTGAGGGAACAAAAAGGAGTCACATTTGTTTTAGATAAGAGAAAATGAAGACGAAGCCAGCGTCATGTAAAGAAAGAAAGTCACTAGATTCCTTTTGCTTTTGTTCTATGTTTCCTTGCGATATCTTTGGTATTCCATGCGGTCACCGTTGGTCTTCTGTGCATGTATGAAAAGAGGAAGAGGATTAACGAGACTGTGCGTGAAAGTAGGAGTGCAACTCTCTGTAGGTACGGATCAGGTGGATGTTTGGCACGTGCATAGACCGATTGTGACGGTGAGTCTTCTGTGGCATCTTTGGTTGGCAGTGAATTGTGGAGACCGTAGTCATGACAATTTGGGGTGCTTGTTACATTCAATTTAACAGTCTTCCATAAATAAATATATACACCTATGCCAATACTTTGTAATATAAAAATCGGTAAATTTATATTTTAAATATAAAATATTATTCAATGTTGTAATATCTGTTAAAAGTATGTAAAAATTTTAATCAAAATTATTTTTTTTATTTTTGCAAATATGATTTATCATTAATTTATTAATAAGGTTCG
>JANIHZ010000006.1:43904457-43934359 GCA_027478365.1 Erythroxylum rufum | reverse complement strand
GTGGCATAGAGTTCCTTCACGGACTCCCCTAAGTTCACGGCTATGCAAAACTATTATGTGGGATTGTGATAGTACATTCTGTTCACGACTACACAAGATCATTTTATGGAATTGTGTTAGTACATTATGTTCATGGACCTACCCAAACCATTCTAATGTGCTTATTTGTTCATGATATGTTGACAAGATTGATGCATACAAGATTTGTATTATTGTGAATTTGATTGAGAAATTGATAACTATGCGTTTTATGAATTCAATATGAATTTTCTATGACACGTGAATGTTTTCAATGGTTTTGCTTGTTATCCGTTATAAACGTGTTACCCACGAGCTTTTAAGCTCACCCCCCTTCCTTCCCATCTCCAAATGTCTTCATTCTTCAAATAAATTAGCTCCAATAGCAAAAGACCGAGTGATCGAGAGTCAAGGCATCAATCCAAATTTGCATGTTTTGTTTTGTTTTTGGAGTTAATTTATGTAAAACAAGGCTTTAGTCGATTTTGAGAAATTATTGTTCAAGTATCTTTTGTATTTTAAGATTTTACGAAATGATGTATTATGACTCAAAATGCCCATTAAAGTTTTGTAAACTCTTATCTTTTGGTGGTAATGAAATATGAATTGTTATGAATGATGTTACAATAGAGGAAGTGAATTTGGAAAAATTTTCAAGTCTTTCATAAGGGTAAAAATTTGTGTTCTGACTTCAAGGGAAAAACTGTATTAATCTAGGTTAAATTGGACAAAGCTATCTTCTTGTAATTTGTAGCTTATCTTTCTAGCTTTCCAACGATTTAAACTATGAAATTTTTAGATGTCGAAGTTGAGAGATATGGTCATTATAAGTTGGTGATGCTGTATAGGATCTACATACATGATAGCTATAGCAAATGATGAGAATTAGTTGTAGTGATGAATCAAATGTGTAGAGATTAGAGAGTTTAATGAAACAAAGTTGGTATTTGAATTGATATGAAGTGATATCGCACTAGAAGAGGTGAATTTGGGAAGATTATGAGTGAAAGTGATGTTAGAATAGATGTAGGAACCATTGGAGATGGTTTGGAGGGAGTTTTATCTCACCTATGTCCGTTAGACGGACTTTAGGTCTGCTAAATGGACCTTCTCGGGTCTGGAAATGTCCCCAGCCTCGTCCATGTCTGTTAAACAGACCTTTACGGGGCTGAAAAACACTCCAGACCCCGTGTATTTCCATTACACTGTACACCTTTGGAAAATTGCATTTTTGTCCCTCTAAATGACAAAATCTCTCTTCAGAGTATTCACTAAAGTTGTAGATCTAGAAGTCCTCTTCGAAACTATTCTAAAATACAACAATCCGATAGCTTTAGTGAAAGTTATGTCAATTGTCCCAAAATAGGTACAATATGATTGAGGACATAATCATGTTTAATTCTTTTGGCCATAACTTCATCATCCTACCTCCAAAAGAAGTGATTCTTGAACCAATAGATTCCTAACACATTTTTCTATTTCTCCATATAAATTGGTAGCCTTTGGTGTTGATTTGGAAAAAAATTGATGGAAAGAAAGTGAGGGAATCAGTTAGAAGAGCATGACTTGGTTATGAACATCCTTGGGCTTTTAATCATATCTTGATCTATAGAGTTCCAAATGAGATGGTTCTTGTTTCAAAATAAACTAAAGACATAGAGTTATAATTGTTCTAAAGAAGTCAATTTTTTATTTTTGGTGATTGACTGGTGTGAGCATGCCACCCTTGTGGGATACGTGTCTAGATGTCACGTATGATATCGAGCACGTGTCTTGCAAGAGCAGGGTGCCTAACAATATAGCCTTCACAATATCCTTTTATAGTAAAAAACTAGGTTTTTTAGAACATACATGGTCGCTTACATGGTCTTGTAGGTGATTACCTCAATCATGACTTTACACAGTCACAGTATGCACAGGCATATGCACGGGTGTGTATCTTCACATAGGCATAAACAGTGTCTTCAAAGCTTCAAATGTTTACAATGAATTACATGGTCACTATATCCTGGCATAGAATGGAAGAATTGAAGCAACCTTATACTTTCACCCAAATTCTTCTCCTTTTTTCTATGAAGGCAATTATCACCTAAAAACATAGTTAAAGTAGAATAAGTACCACAAATACCATAAGATTCTCAAATAACAAGCAAAACATAGTAAATATGGGTATATAAATATAATCAATTGATTATTTATCAAACATCACCATACTTAAATCTTTCCTTGTCCCCAAGCAAAACTAAATTCACAAAACAAACAAAACACTCAAACACATAAACACACAATCATGCAACATTACAATGATGGTCTAATGATATCAAATCTCATTGAATTAACTTAACCTCAAACATCAACTACTAAAAATTTCAACACACTAACTTTCAAGTGCTTTGATTTGAATATACCTATCAATCAAAGTATTGACACCCTATTCATGCACCTATGACACTTGTATGTATGCACTCACTATTATTGATCAATTAAAGAGGCAAACTATCACTAAGTATCCTTTCATGAAAATTCTTGATATTTTAAAAGATCAGGAAGTTTAATTTTATTGCTAGAACCATCTTTTTAGATTTTCTTTAATGATCACCTAGTCTTTTCATATGAAGACAAACTCCTTGTCATAAATATTACCCAGTTACTTAGCTAGGTTACGTTTTTTATTTAGCTCGTTTGGAGTGTCATTCTAGCATTTTGACATGAAGAAAAATATTTTATCATAAATCCCTCGGTTACTCAACTATATTACAACTCTCAACTGGCTACCAGCTTTATTCTTAACCTAATTTCCTCAAAAAGGGCAATTTATTTAACACATAATTTTTTTCAGTTTCTTAACCTACCTCATTTCTTCTTAATAAATCACTCCCATGAAAGGTTGCTAATGATGCCTACCAGTTTAAATTAATGTAATTATATATCCAAATAACTGTTGTAAAGTGAAAGAATATGTGTCATATCCTAATTAACATGTATATTCATTCCAAAGACACTTAAACACAAACTTCATAAGCTAATATGCCTTTACAATTTAAATGACCATGTTCAAAGGTAAGCCAATTTCGCTCAATTCATGTCATCGACACATTCACACAATGCAACATCATGCAACAAAAATGTACACAATGCTATCATATAAAAAAAACTAATACCATGCAAATGCAAATTCACACACAAATGATATGCAAGTCTATATATGTCCCCACACTGGAATAACACATTGTCCTCAATGTGGAGACCACATAAAAATATAATTGAAAACAACAAATATAACGAATAAAAATAAAATAAAAATAATAAAAACTAGGGTAAGAATACTTATGGGTATTGTGGTGGTGATAGCATCATAGAAGAAATTCGGATACACTTCATATCATAAAAAGAAATTTGGATACGCTTCATATCATAAACATCAATCCATTCAACTTTCTACAAAATACACATAAAACATAAAATAATAAAGCACTAACAAACATGAAAATACCAAAAACCTAACTACACAAAACGTGTTAATTTTAAGGTCACTAACTTGACCATTTTAGTACCATTATTTTAATCAAATCCTCTTTTGGATGTTAAGGTCTTATGCATTATAACAAAATAAAATGAAAGCTATCCTAATTCTTAAGTTGCCTCAGAAGTAATGCTTATTTAACGTTGTTAGCTTGATATACCCTTCCTGTTTACCATCAACCTAGATCTATAATTAGTCCCTTGCTTCCACCTTTTTCTCCACATGGCAATTTAGGAGCTTGTGGATAAGCTGCATATTGTAAGATAAAAATAAAGACATAATGTATCAAATTAATAAATCCAATTGACTCCATTAATGTCCTTTTCGATAACAAAATGTTAATAAAATAACGAATAATAAAAATCCTTGAATCTTCAGTTGATTCATACATCTTATAAGAAGTGGGAATTATTCGTACTTAAGGTGACTACTAATATTTCATCAATAGTTTCCTTATTTAGCTTCTTCTCTTTTTCTTCATCAATCACTTTTTTTCAATCTTCTACTTTTTCTTCTTAGATAAAGGCTTCCTCCTTTTCTTCAACCTCTATTTTCTTTGTTGTTTATTCTTCTTCTTTTGTTGTTATAAAGATTCAACTCCATGCATCGGCATAAGAAATGTTCCTCTATGAACTATAAGTATTCTTATACGGTGTATTCTGAGGTCAGTTTTGCATACAATATGGATGCTCCCACATATACTTTGGTGCTTGACATTTATGATTATAATGGTTACTCGCATAAATATCATAACACAACATAGATATCTGTTGAGCTTTCATGTTACTTAGGAGACTCCTTACACTCCTTATTGACAATGCATTGGCAAGTTGCCTAACTTGAACCTCCAAGTGATGAATGGAAAAGGAGTAGTTCTTCATTATTTGATCAAATTTGGCTTCCATCCTCTTTTGACTTTCAGCTTGGCTATTGAACTTGGAGCTTTGCATGTCCATTAAATTGTCCATCTTTGACTCCAATAAACAAAGCTTATTTTGTTGGAATCTTGCTGGGCCTTGAGCTTTCATTTGATTCCCTGTATTATAAGACCAAGAAAAATTGGGGTGATTTTTTCACCCAGGATTATAAGTATTAGAATAGGGATTATTACTTCCTTGACCATCTTGTGCTCCTAAAAAGTTGAGTTGTTCCATATTGTTGTTTTCTACTAAGAAACAATCGGCAGAGACATGACTTTCTTGTTCACATAGTTCACATTCTTGCTGAATTGCCTTGAATGCGCTAGAAAATGTGCATTTCATGTTGTTCAATTGTTCCTTAAGGATCTTGTGTGCATGCACTTGCAATCACACAAGAAAAAAAGTATCAAATCCTTTAAATCAAAAGAATTCAATTAGATAAGATGCTAAAATTGTAATCCCCGCACCAATGACACTAAAATTTTGTTGATAGTTTTAATTGAAAAACTTTTAATACTGTAACTATACATATTGTAACTTATAATATAAAAGATATCGTTCTTACAAGGATTGATTATAGTCACCTAACAATTTAAATAATGTTTTGTCAAAGGTAACAAAAGATTGAATAGATTGAAAATTAAAGTAAACTAATAAACTTGATAATTGAACAAATAAAAGATAACATTAAAATTAAAGTTACTCAATAGTTGAAACTTAGGAATTATTCTACCCTTGTTTTGTCTTCCCTTCACCTTGTGAATTCAACCATGATTGATTCTAGATGTCCAAAGGTTTTCATTACCTTCTCTCAAGATCTATTCAAGTAATCCAAATTGAAATAGATAAAAATTGAGTTACACTCTCGCAATCTTTCAAAACTACTCTTAACTATTTAATTGGATTTGAAGCAATCATAAGAATAATTAACTTATATCTCTCGATTCAAATCAAGTATAAGTGCAACAAATATTACAAAGTAGTAATATATTAAATTCAATAAGGTAAAAGTTATACACAACAATTCAAGAATAAAACAGAGTTAGCAATCCATAATCATATTCAAAACTCAACTATTCATTATGTTAATTGAGTTTTGTTTTATACAAAATATTATCTGTATTCCATATGTAATAATGGAGGCGTGTGAGTTCATTTTAAGAGAAAACTTATCACCTGAACAGATTTTAAAGTTGGCTGAAAACGATAAAAACTAAAAAATAGTTTTAGTTTTTCTTACAGGTTCGTTCAATTTCACCTAAAAGTACAGTGACAAAATTTGACTTGCTCTTGTAGATTCTGATCCACTCTTTCTAATAGCCAAATTTCACGATTTGAAGAAGAAGAAGAGCAACCCAGGATAATGACCTTCATCTATCAATCCAACGATCAAGAAAAACCCTTGACCACATTCTAAACATAAAACATTGCCGTCGTGTATTTTATATAAAGATATTTTGCAACTAATTCAATTCACAATCCCGGTAAGATGAGAACTCGAAACCATCGATCTCCGTCTCCGGAGTCCCGGGACAGCGCTCGAAAAAATAAACGCAACCATTTCCACGACGCTTCCGGACAAAACCCTCGAGAATTTCACAAGAAGAGGCGAAACTTAGATTTCGAAACCGAAACCTCTGCTCTTGCTCCACTCACAAACCCTCCAAGTCTGCGCATTGCGAACAGGTTTCAACAAATTCAATCATCATGTTCTCGAAAACGTCATGGTAAGGATCATCATAGCAGACGTTCGAGTAGTTCCAAGAGTAAACGCAAGTGGGTTTTCTCCTCTAGCGATGCGTGTGCTTATAAAGGTATAAAAATCTGATCCTATTCAAAGTTAAAGGTGGTCAATGTTGTTTACTGGTTTGTTGCTTTGTTGGGCAGATAAACTTGTGGTTGTTTCTTATAATATATTGGGCGTTGAAAATGCATCCAAGCATCAGGATTTGTATTATAGGGTTCCCCCCAAGTACTTGGAGTGGAATCGACGAAAGAAGCTTATATGTGAGGAGTTAGCACATTACAATGCCGGCATTCTTTGCTTTCAGGCATGTTGAGATAGTGTTATTTTTTTCGTTGCATTTTAGTTCTTAAAGAAGTTTATCAACTTTTTTTATGGCTGAGATAATGTCGTAGATTGTTATAAAGGGGAAATTTTGTTAAGCCTGTAGTTCACTCTTTTGGCTGCAGGAGGTTGACCGGTTTAGTGATTTAAATGTTCTCCTTCGGAAGGATGGATTTAGAGGTGTTTATAAGGTACACTGTGCTCTGTTACGGATGCTACTTTAGCCATTATGTCATTATTTAGCTTTGTTTTAATCTAGAATCTATATTATCACAGGCTCGAACAGGTGAAGCATGCGATGGCTGTGCCATATTTTGGAAAGAAAATCTGTAAGCTTGCTACGCATGAAACTTGATGCTTGATTATTTTATTGATGTCAATTTTGTTCGTACCTAAATCCGGTGCTACTATGATAGAATTCTTTTTGTCAACCTAGAGCTGACTATTGCATTCCTTCTCTCTCCGTCTCTTTCTCTAATCATTCAGAGAAGGTGTCATAAGTAAACTCATTCTGTTTCTTGGTTTTAAATTGTTTGGTTCAGCATTGTAATCATGGTGAAACCTGAGGCTTCACTCTCTATCCTCAAAATTTGGGTGCTTCTCCCATTCTGTTCATCATGAAAAAGTCGTTAGTTTGTTTCTTCACTTGTTTTGTATTCACTCTTGATTTCCAGCTGTTAGCAAGTTGTGTTCTTCTTACAGATTTACCCTTTTGCACGAAGAAACTATAGAATTCCAACGTTTTGGCCTTCGTAACAATGTTGCTCAACTTTGTGTTTTACAGGTACGCAATTATTTGGTATTTGTTCTGTAAGTATTAACTTTGTGTTACTTGGACCTCATTTATAAATTTGCACTAGATCAGGGGTAGACCAATCTATATGCTTGTCGTTTCAATTTCTTATGAACTTTTATAATTTTCTTTTGCATCATGTAGATGAGCGAAAGCCAACTGGGATTGGAATTACACAATCAAGAATTAAAGTAAGTGTGAATCTTTATGTCAAAATGAAAAAGAATAGGATTGGGATTACACAATCAAGAATTAAAGTAAGTGTGAATCTTTATGCCAAAATGAAAAAGAATAGACATGCAACACCTGAAAATTGTATTTAAAGACAATGCACGTAAATATCACCTTACATAGTGGACCAGGCTATAGGGATAATCCTATTTATAGTCTTGCTACTTCTCTTATTTTCTTATTTCCATTTAAGTGCTCTTACTGTATGACATATAAGAATGACCACATCTCCATTAACTTTGTTGAAGAACTTTTACATATAGATTTTGCCTACTTTATTATCTGTTAAGACTTCAACAAAAATAAGTAAAGCGGATTAGACTAGGAACATATGACAAATAGGAAGACTGGTAGAAAAATACCCTTTTGCTGAATCCATAACAAAGTTGATAGGACCTATGAAAATAGGTTATGATTAAAATAGTCAAAGAATAAAGTAAAAACGACTGAATGAGAAAAGCGGAATCAGAAGGAATGAATTTATGAGATCTAAAGATTGTTTTGAAGTCGCTTATGGCTTTAAATTCCAAAAGCATTTACTGAGTTCATATAATGCTTTCTGTTGTCTAAGATGCATGTGTTTATTTAACTGAATGGAGGTTTGTTCTTTCAGTTTGCTTTCTGTTGAAGGCCTTGCATAATAGCTTTCTGAGGGGTTGCTTTTAGGTCAGCTCTACTTTTGTTCGTTTCTTTGAACGGTTGAAAATTAAAGTTATTCAAACCTAGAAATGGCTGTCCTTATGAGGGAGGAAAACCTTGTATATGGGCATGTTAACATGAAGCACTTGTAATATGACCATAAAAATTTAAAGGCCTTCATCCCCAGAACCTTGAAGAGAACCTGAACTTCCTTGCTAAGGCTCTGGGATTTATGCAATAGAAGCGGAATGTTATATCTAACAAACATATTGTAGAGCTGATTCATAGAGTTCAATTCTTTCTTTTTGTGCATAGTGTTGCTTTCATGCTTTGATTTTCCTTATACTTCATACCTGAAATGGCATCATATCTTTGTGATATTCACCCTGATTGTGTTTTTGTTTACCTTAGAAATTGAAAGAGTGTATTCCCCATATGATATAGCGTACTATTGCTTTCATGCGTCAGTTTCCTTATGCTTCATATCTGAAATGGCATCGTATCTTTATGATGTTCATCCTGATCATGTTTCTTTTATCTGAGAAAGGCTAAGAATGTGTTCCCTATTCTGGGATTTTGAATTTCATCTATATAATCTCAATTTTTTCAGTTTCTTCCTTTTTCTTGTAATCATAGTAAGGTGCTCACTAATATTAAGCATACGTGTAGGCCAACATCCAACCATAGTCGAAGCTTAGTGATTGGAAACATACATGTTCTGTTTAACCCTAACCGTGGGGACATCAAACTGGGCCAGGTCTTCACTGTTCCTATATTTTCATAGTAGGGAAATTTTTTCTAGAGCACCAGACAATTACATTTTCCCTGAAAAACCAAAAGAAAATGAATGTTTTGGATGACATCAATAGCTGCAATATCCTGATCAATGTAAAGTTCCATGTTGTAGGTTCAACTATTTCTCAAGAATGCTTACAAACTATCTCAACAATGGGGCAACATTCCTGTCATAATTGGTGGTGATCTTAATAGCCTTCCACAGGTGAGGCCTGACAATGCCATTCTTATTGGGTGCTTCAGATTATATTTATGCCTTTTTATTATACTCAACTTGAACTTCTATTTGGAAGAGTGCTGTGTACCAGTTTTTGGCATCATCTGAGGTGAGCTTTGATAACTAGAAAACATAAAGGTCTTTTTTCTTTCCTCAACCATTTTCTTTTGTTGACTCGTAATTTCTTTGCTTTCAATTTCATGTTGGCAGTTAGACATCTTACAATACGACCGCAGAAATATATCTGGGAAGCTTAAATATTCACTACACAGCAAAGACAAGAATTTCTCCAGGTTAAGAAAAACCTGAGAATTTTGTTTCTTCCTTGTAATTATAAAGCATATCTGTGGAGACCATTAAAATTCGTGAGCATTGGCTCCATTGTGATTGTATGCTGAAAGGAAAATTCAATTAAAAATATGTTTAGCATACCTCATATGGGAAAAGAAAAGAGGTTTTCTTGAAAGATTAAATGAATATGTCCAATGTATGACAACCTATATTCTTTCAAGGATAATGAAAATGTACTTGATGGATGGTACTTCTAGTTTCTTTTCCTTTTAAATAATCAGCTAAGGTGTAAAATGACAAGAAAATGATGATGTCTGTTATGCAGTGATTATAATTCTAGGTCACGAATGTTGCTACATAGATGGAGTAATGAGGAAATAAGACTTGCTTCTGGCAGTGAAGGCATCACCCAACTTCAGCACCAATTAAAGCTTTCTAGTGCGTACTTGGGAGTTCCTGTAAGTCTCTGTTTATACTTTGATCTATATTTCTTAATCCCAGCAAGAGTAGCTGCCGCATTTTTGTGACACTTTTGATGGCCAGTTTTGATACACGTTAATGAGTACAAAGGCTTTATCTTATCAGTTAGTTGCAACGAAGTTTTCTAACAGACTTTGATGATTGGGGTTATTTATCAGTCGTGCACAATTAGTCCTGTTGTTAGGATAAAGTGAAATTTATTTGTTATATCCTATTAGTATCCTCTAATATATCAATAAATTCAGGGGAGCCACAGATCAAGAGATAGTTGTGGGGAACCCTTGGCAACATCATATCACTCCAAATTTCTGGGAACTGTTGATTACATATGGTAATCCAATTGGGTTTTGACGTGCCTTATTCAAATTGCTTCTTTTTACATTACCAATTTTTTATTGGTTTGATACAGGCACACAAGGGAACTAGTTCCCGTCAGAGTTCTTGAAACCTTACCCATTGATGTTTTGAGAAGAGGTGTGGGGCTTCCCAGTGAGGTAACCTGTATTACAAATGCAATTTGAAGTTCACATTCTGTAGAAGCAAAAATGATTTACTTTATGGTTTTCTCATTTGGCTTTTTACGTCATGAATGCTTCTTTGTTTGCACAACTTTCTGTCTGGCTGGACATAGTTACAGGATTGGTAAGAGTAGTGGGAAAAGTGTATAAAATTGATAATTCACTCAATAATGCGGTAATCTGCTGCGAAATTGTCTCTCTCTCTAAAAATATTTGTTCAAATGAGTTGAGACGTATGGTCCAATGGGTCTGGGCGTGCTAATTTTGCAGATATGGGGAAGTGATCATCTCGCCCTTGCATGTGAGCTGGCTTTTATAGATGATGACAATCAGAAGTGACACTAGGTTGGTTACATGTAAATCCTACAAGAGCTAAGCATCATAAACTTGGAATGTCATCCACAGGCAGCTGACTTCATCGGAGAAACGAGGATAGGACGGCGACACAGATAGGACATAAATTGGGAAATTACAGATTGAATCCCTAATTATCTAATTGAAGGATTGAAAAAGATGTTATGTGGGTAGTTGGGAAACTGTGGTGATCCCACTCAACACTCAAAAAGAAGACAAGAGTTTTGAAATGTTCGTTGTTTGTAATTAGATTGAAATGTCCATAATATTAAGATCATTGAATGTTATGAATATATTTAATAATATAGGGAATGTGTGATATAATTTACTGCGGAAGAGAATTGATGAGAATGGAGAATATAAGCACGTAAAATGGACTGACAAGTTTTGATTTTCTTCATCTGTCAGCGAACCACACCAAGTTGACATATTTATATTGTTCGGTTATTTATGTTGTTTGTGTAAAGTCAATTTGCTTGCATGAAGATAAAGGATTTGAGTGTGGAAGTTTGAAATGAGGGAACAAAAATAAGCATTGTTTATTTGAAAGTATGACAAAACTTTCATTCATCACACTCATGCAGTGCTTCCTTCATTGGTCTCCAAAACACACTACAGTTCCATGTTAAGGGACTTGATAAGTCGATTGATTGTTTACTTTCTTCCGATTCTAGGCAAACAAAATAAACCTTCTGACATGGATATTATAACACAAGTTAGTGTTGGGATTACTCCTAACAAACTTATAAACATAGTCCAAGCCAAGCATATAACCCTTTAGAACTAAGACCAATACATTTACTTGAGATCTCATTTGTTTCTTGTTTTAGAAAAGGAAATGAATAACTTTATTAAAGGGGGCTCAGTTAAGGCACCTGATACAATCTCAGCTATGAAGACCAGAAGTAGCTCAAGAGATACAAAACTAGCATTAGCCTACTTTGGGTGGATCTGAAACTATATTATAGTGTTGTAAGCTCCTACAATGCTCATAAGTCATTACTCATGCTTGAAGAAATGTCGTTTGTGATGATTATTTGTCTAATCTTTTGAAGAGTGAGCCGAATGAAAAGTTAAAGAGTAAACCCCGTGGCTTATTACAAGTTTGAAGACCATCAAATCAGCTTTTAAAGTGAATCAAACTTGCTCTATCCATGAAATAAAACCTAACCACAAGAGTGCAATAAAATAAAGCTTGCACAAACTAAGAGAATAACTTCATAAAGCTAATGAGAAGCTACAATTATAAAGAAGATGATTAATTTTTTCCATGGATTGATAATGGCGCACGTAATTTGAGTTAGACCTAATACCTCTAAACTAGTCCATAATTGATAAGTTATCGATAATATCGAACCAAATATTGAAATAATCTTTGGGGGACCTATTAGTGAACCAAATATGATTCCACCTTGAAACTTAATCACTAGAAGGCTTAATGAGGTTCATACAAGGCTTAATAGTGAAGATTTTTGACGTGATATATCTATTCCAGTTGACCTCCATTGATGAACAAAGGTTACAAGCAGATATATGATTCATTAAATCTATAAGGCCTCTATATCTTCTAAGCTATGTATCATTGATAATCACTTTGTTAACCTTAACATTTGGAAGAATGTGCAACTTTAAATGGTCCATATCTGAGACTATGTGGAGAGCACCTAAGTTGTTCCAATGATCATATCAAAACTAGGTTTTAATACTATTTCCTATTTTGAACTTGATACCATAATTCACGATGTTCCTTATTGTGAGTATTTGGTTGAAAGACCATGAATTCCATTACCTTAACTTAATGGACCATAAGCTTTAATACTTTATGACATATATGTGCACCCACTTCATCCAAATTGATTGAGGTTTAGTGAATAATTTCCACTTAACCTAAATTGAATGAGGGCTAGTAAATAATTTTCATATCTTCTTGGCAAGAAGCATTTTTTTTGTGGCCCTAAACAAGGTAACTCCTAAGCCCCCTTCCTCCTTGCTTAGGCAGACTATAGTCCATCTAACCTATGCACTGTGGTAATTATCAACTAACAAACTTTTTTGGTGGGAAAAGATGCAAGATCCAGTGCACATACATGTTAACTAAAATTGAGTTGATGAGCTAGAGCCTTCCAACATAAGAGAGGAGTCTACTGTTTTAATGCTTATTCTCCTTTTGATTATCAAACAATGGTTAGCAATTTATAAAGTTACTTTCTTGTCAAAAAAGGGAATTCTAAAATATCTAAAAAGCAAATCCTTCTAGTTAAGACTTGATTTTCTTGTAAATAATCTAGTTTGAATAGATGAATCTAATGAGACATATAAACAACTACTTTGTTTATTTATTGTGAGGCTTGAGAGTAAGCTAAAGAGGATTAAAGACTCCATTGGTAACTATATTAAAGTGAGATCTACTCAACTAAACAATAATAAGTCATTAATAAAAGTTAGATTTAAGAGATTTAGCTTCCTACATCTATAATAAAACTTGAAGCCTTGTGATTGGTTTATCCTAGATAAGATCAACCTGATAAGTACCTCTATCAAAATTGTAAATAAGTATAGACCACCTTGTTTAATATCATTAGCTCATCTGAAAGGAGTAGGATCTCTATTAATTAAGTTGGAAAAGGCAGTAAAGCATATGCATCCTTCAATTAAAAAGACAAATAAGCCTAAAAGGTCAAAAGCTTTTAAGAATCTAATATGAAAGATAAAGTCATTGAGTTAAATGCCTTGTCAAAATTTGAATTCAATAAACAACTTCTCAAAGCATTTTTATCTTGGTATCTCTTAAAAAGCTCCTGAGTAGGAAGCAAGTTATCTCTGATGCTCTGATATCTGATGAATGCACCTTCACTAATATTGGTAGACATCTTAACACTAATTTGAGCCAGTTGACTAGAAATTTGGAAACTATTTTATAGATAATGTTGTAGCATAAGATAGGTCTAAACTAAAATAGAGAGCTTAGGTTTTGCTTCTTAGAAACAAAGATCATATAGGTTTTTTTAAGCTCCTTAAGCATAACCACTTAATGAAAAAATTCTAGAAAATTTTAGTTAATAAGCTACCTATCAAATGCTAGGTTTTTAAGGGAAGAAAAGAATGTTAAACCCATCTGATCTAAGGTCTTTCTCCGGTTCTAATCATGGGTTTCAAATGTGTGTAAGTTCTAATTAATAACCTTGATAATTTGCAAGCTTACGGGTCATTCGAGTATTACCTAAGGTGTCAATCCCACGAGGAGGGATAATCTAATCCTAAAATCTAAGGCCAAAACAATTTGTAGTAATTCAAAATGTAACAAAACTAAGGCAAGAATTTAAATCAATCATGCAACTCAATTCCAAGAATCAATTACGAAAATATTAACAAAGTAGCAATTGCAACACACACTCAAGAATCAACCTAAAGGAACTATCAATTGAAAGAAAGGGAAATTTTTGCCTATCTTTAATGCTAACCTAATTGATTATGAATTATTGGATTATTGGTCCTAGACGCTCCTCGGGTTGATTGCTCTCTCTCGAGTTAAAACCATTAACCCTAAATTATAAACTCTAATCAGATTATGAAAATTTGCAATTTCTCAATTAACAATCTATCCAAAACCCTAATTAGATCTGAAGCTCTCCAATAAACTAACGGAAAACTATATGAGATCTCTCTTCACACAATTACCGATTTGATTAATTTCTCGTTCTTATTAAATCACTTAACTCTTGTTATGTCAATTTAATTATTTTTCATTTAATTCACCCTCTTATTCAATTACCAAATTATGCAATCACAGAAATCAATCACAATAAATCCAATAAACATAAAACAATCAGATTTTATTAAATTAAAGATAAAAGACCCGAAAGTGAGTATAGAATGTCTCAAAATTCACAATCCTATCATCAAACTGCTATTTCCAATTCTGTACAATAATAAAAATGGAAAAAATAGGAAATACGATTCTAGATGGAGATGGAAGGCAGCGACATCGGGAAACTCCAAATTCGGGAAGTACGTTGATGTCGGCTTCTTCTCTACTTCTCTCTTCCTTCTTCTCTTTCTCAATCTCTCAACAATTCTCTCTAGGGTTTCTCTCCAAAGTGGCTGATGCAAAAGCTCTTCTTTTCTCTTCTTGTTCTATTTATGTTCTTTTGTGTTTAGCGATGAACTAGGTTTTTTTTAGGTGAAAGGTCTAAAAAATCCCTCAAAAGGCAAAATTTGGGGGTGGCTGCGCGTGAGCCTGATGCAGGCCACGCTCGTGACCTACATCTAAGCCTTCTGTCACCATGCCATGATCATTGGCTGTTGTTTCGGCCCAAATGTCTTCTAAAACTCCTTCACTCTTTGATATTGACCCTGAAACACTAACAAACACATCAAGGTACCTAAAAAATATAATTTTTAAGCTAAAAAGCTTGTACTAACCCATAAAACACTTAAAACATAAATAATTAAGAAACTAACACAATTCTAGCCTAAACATATACTAAATGATCAGATTAATGGATAAACACATATCAAACTATGCCCTAAAACACGATACAATTTACACTTATCAGGTTCTATAAAGAATGAAGATAGCTTGACATTCTGCTCGCTAGAAGGATTAGTAAGTAGTACCTTTCAGGATGGAGAGATAGTCTCTATTATAAAGAGCTTCAACTCTTGTGAAACCCAAGATGAGCAATAAAAGGAGCCTAACAACTTTTTGAAATTGTTAAGAACAATACCTTTAAGCTTGTAATGGTTATTGAACATAACTTCATCCACTTTAAGAGAATTAATCTAGTTGGAGTTCTTGTGGTAGAGAATTCCATATTAGAAGAATTTAAGTTCTTATCACCTTTTTGGAGCTAATTAACCTTAGCTCTTCGTCTTAGTAAGGAGTGGTGATTGTTTAAGCTCCTAGAATAAGCTTCAATAAAATCCTTTTCTTTAGTTTTAATAGAGGGGTCTCTAAGCAGGTGCTCTACTTAAGCTTGGGGATTAAGAAATGCTATTTTAGGCTCAATAATTGCTACCTTAGTGTTTCTAAATTTGTTCAAGAATAGGCATTTAAACTCAATTATCATACTTTGAAGTTCCCTCATCAATTTATATGTTGTATAACCTTTAATATTAACTCCCTTTCCTTTTAAAACATTTTCTTAAAAACCTTCATAGTTGATTAGAAAGATATCGAATCTAAAAGGAGATTTATGATGAGAACTAAGCTTACCTCCATACAGGTATAGTTTAAATAGAGGGGTTTATTGAAGAAAGCAAACATATACTTGAATTTGTAAAGCCAAAAGGGATTCACAAGTGCATGGTCTAACTTTTTCCTTATTATCTAGCTATCCAATTGTCTATTGCTCTAGGTATATAAAGCTTCTTTATAATTTAAATCAGGGTGAAAGATAAATAATTAAGGAGTCATCATTCCTCCTCCTTCCACTTAGTCTTTCCTCATTAGCTTCTTGAGAAAATAAAGTGCTATTAAAATATCCAACTACTAATCAAGATTGTTTAAAGGATAGCTTCATATTTATTAATTCATTCTATAGTAATCTCCTTTGAAAATCAAAGTTCAAAGCATACACAAAAGTGATCTTAATAACATCATCCTCCAAACATGTTACAAAATGGATAAATTGATCTGGAATGAGTAATTGATTAAGGACTGTTGTGGTCCAATACTTCAGGGGAAGATTATGGAGTCTAACCCATAAAGGGACATGCTTTAGCTTTTTGTCTTTTAGGCTTAAGCTAGATTGCCATTTAACCAAAAGGAGTAGCTTGCCTTAAATATGATAAAGACCAACTTCTATAACTCTTCTTATACTACCAATATTTAAAAATCTAAATAATAAGAGCTCATCAATGTTAAAAAGAACACTCTCCAACCTATTCTTCGACCAACTTCTTAATTCCTAATCTTATATTATAAGAAAAAAGAAACCTTTTTTTTCAAATAAACCAATAAGTGTCCTTGCCTATTTTATCATACTTTATTAGAGTATCTCAATTAGAGGTGAGACCAAGCGAGTTCCGGTAGGAGAAGACCCAAATGTTGGATTTAGAAACATTAAATTCTTGGCATAGCTTGAAGAATCAACCACTACTTGGCTTTAAAGATGATTCGAAGAAGAAAAAGAGGGGGACTGAGCCAATGCAGGTATTGTAGTCATACCATAGGTCGAGAAAGGTTTTGTCTCTTGGAGCATTTAAGGTGCGAGGTGGAGGCTTATATGAAGGAGAGTCATTAATGAAAAGGCCATTAGGACATAAGGGAGGAGCAACATAGGATTTTATATTAGGAAATCGAGATGGGATCTTATCCCGACCACAGCGAAATAATTACAAAAATTTTTCATATTTTAATTTCCCGAAAACCATGATCACTTTAATTATATAAAATGATTAACACATGAATCATAACAAAGCATAAATCTTAAGACCTTATTTTGAAGTTTGATCCTTATCTTGTCGTATCTTTTGAATCGTTTCCAAAATCGATCAATCTTAACTACTATATTCACACAAGTATTTGGCCTCTAACTATATCCCCAGAATAGGTTAAGAGAACTCTATAACTATTACAAAGAGGGTTAAGCAGGAAATGATAGCTCCATAGAACTTAACCTTATTTATAATAGGCTTTGGATGTTTTTAGTAAATTAATTGAAATTAAATACCAATTATGCCCAAATAAGATCCAATATCTCATATTGATCCTTATTTATTAAATATCTCATATTTAATCATAAATTTTTTCAAACTTTACAATCAAATCCAACTTGATAAAATATCTTTGTTCTTTACAACTCATTCTATATATGAGACCCATTAGGCTCTTAAATATGTTGGCAATCATTATAAATTATAATTCTAATTCATAATTAGAATTAGACAAATTGGAAATCCTTTAAATTTATCTTTAATTCTCTAATTAAGCATTTATAATCATAGATCAAGATTGGTGTCTAGTAATGCATCAGGACCACTCAAATACTTAGGAATGTTAAAATGATTTTGACTAACCTTTCTGTGTATGATTTTTTAATATAATTCAATCCTTTCATCATACAATATTCCAATCAGACAGAGCATAGAATTAATGTCTACTCTTTTTTAGTCCAATTATATTAGTTCTTCGCCATTAGCTATTGATTTAATTAATGACATTTGTAACCTATTTACAAAACGTGATTCCACCTTGGCCAAGGATTTCTCGAATCAATGCTAATCGAGAAAATCAAAACATTCTCTCTAATTACTTTAGAGTAATGAATCATATCTTGATCACATAACTACTTCTATATAGTTCATGCTACATCCAATGACTACGAATTGAACAACCGTGATTAAATAGTTCATAAGTATTATCAAAACATAACAATTCTTATACAAGATAACTTTGGAGACCTTAAGTCAAAGAATCACTTATACAATCATCACAATGAGAATTCCATAGATTATACAAGTAATCTTTCAAATGGATTTCTTATATCAGGTTTGTTCAGTGAACTTGTTTCTAGGAAGAATTTACACATTAGTTTATGTATCTCCATACTTTATTCTGTAAGATCGACTGCTTCCTTTATAAGAAAAAATATAATATGTGTTAGTCTTTTTACGTTTTATTAATGTCCAATATTAATAGAACGATGACTAGGAACAATTTAAGGATAATACATAAATACAATATGAATATCATAATTATAATCTGATTATAATTTCATTTGTAATATATAATTATCCTATAGACTTTATCATGTATATCTAAACATGCATAAGATAAAGAATGTCTTTAAATATTTTGTCACTAAACTACAAACAAAACGATTGGTTGTAGGGTATAAACCAACATTTTATAAGAGACACGAGAAGAAAAAAGCTTCAAGAATAGCCAAAAAAGACCAGAAAAAAAAAGTTTGGAGGACCTTAAAAGGGATAATTGCAAGTCGAGGAAATTTTTTTAGCACCTTTCCCCAAAGGGAGAGGAACTAAACAGGAAGAAATCACAAAAATGTCTTGCATAATTAACTAGCTTATAAAAGAAAATAAATCTGAAATAAACAAGGGCAATTTGGTAAAATAATTAGAAAGAGGGAATAACATAAATAACAACTCATAAGAAAGATTTCTTATTTGTTTAATGTTACATATTTGGTTGTAAAAAACTCAAAGATTTGGACAAATTTTCTTTCTTAAATAATAAAAATTTCTTTCAAAATATCCACTTTAGTAGAGACTGTAAAATTTAACATTGCCTATATTCTAATACTAGGGATAATATGATGAAATTTAAAAAAAGAAAAAAAATTTAGTAATACATATCATGAAGGATTGTTTAATATGGATTATGGCTACTAACTTTTTTATAAAAATAAAGAGTCGAATCTACACTAAAAAATAATATTTATCTTTTTTTTAGTTTGCGATTGTCGCTATTGTAGTTGATTGAAAATATAATCACAACCTTTTGATATAATAACTTTCAAATTCCCAGTCATTTGATTCTCCTCCTTGTTCATTTTCTAGATATTCTGCACTTCAGTTAGTGCCTCTCCTTCTACTACAGTACCCTTCTCTTATATTGGAAATTCCTCATTCATCTGCTTCCCCTTTTGATTCTCTTTTCTTTTCCAGACCTCCTCTTCTTCTTTCATCTTTAGTCTCCACATATATGTTACTTCTATTAAATCCTCTACAAGTTCTCCTTTCTCATTTCGTTTCATGATTCTAAGAGTATCCGAAAGTTTCCTTGATATATCAACATCTATACAAACTCTAGCAAACCCAATCCTCTTCATTAAAGTTGTATTTTCATCTAATTCTAAAGGTTTTCCAATCGTACTAGCAATATAACTCAAACCTTCCACAGACCAATATTCTAGACAAACCTTGTGAATATTTACCCATAAGGGAATTGAATCAAGCTTGCTCCTATCCAAGGTAACTCTAAGTTGTCATTTCCTGATAAGAATTGGATGCCCTATTATATGCCATGGCCCTGCTTCCAACACTTTCTGTGCATTTTCTTCTGAGTTGAATTTGAAAAAAAAAAGAGTTTATCTTCATTTACCATAGTATTCTCCAGCCCCTTATTCCTTCATGCAACATTTGCCCACTTACAAACAACTAGAAATGTTGGCAATGAATCAAGAGGAGAATAATATGTCAGGGATTGGAAAATAGACAGTTAAGGATAAGGGAGCAGGACAAGATAAGAGACAATTAGCATTCCAATTATGGAAAGGGGGGAGCTTCTAGTACCAAGAATGACAGGGCATCTATATCCCCTAGGTATGAATAGGAAATCTTGAAAGAAAAGGTTAGGGAAAAGGAAAATGATTAAGTTGCAACATGGAATGTTAGAGTCCTTAATAGTCTAAATAAACAACTTGCAGTTAAGGAATTTATTAAGAATAGTAAGTTAGATTTTGTTGATTTATTGGAAACCAAAATAAAGAGAGAGCAATTGGAAAAGAATCTATGGTTCCTAGATAAAGGATGGAGGGTAGTAAGTAACCGTGATCATCACATCAATGGGAGAGTGATAATAGGCTTCAATCCTCAAAAAGTGGAAGTAATGAAGCAATTTGAAAATGATCAGTTGATACATTGGGGTGTCCTGATTAAAGCTACTAGGAAAGTGATTGCAGTTATAATGTTGTATGCAAAAAATCATAAATTCCAGAGACAATATGCATGGAATGAGCTGGAGAAAACTAGCACTACAATAAGCCTTCCATGGACAATTGTTGGAGATTATAATTGTATTCTTAAATTAGAAGAATCAAGGGGAGGGAGAAGCTAGAAACAAGTAGATTGTAGAGAACTTCAAGAAATGGTGGAGAGGATAGGTTTGGCTGATCTAAAATGGTATGGTAACTCTTATATATGGAACAATAAGCAACTGGATAGTTTTTGTTGAGAAAATTGTACATATATATGGTTAATAATAAATGGATAAAGCAATTCCCATTAAGCAGTGTCATGTTTGATGATCTAAATGTATCAAACCATAGTCCAGTAGTACAGTAGTGGAACTAATAACAGGTGATAAGAAGAGGAAGGCCCCATTTAGGATATTCAATCACTTGATGGACAATCCTGAATTCAGAAACATACTCAGTAAGTTAAAGGTTCCAAAATCAAAGGGGCATAAACTTAGTATAAAGCTAAAAGCCTTACAAAATAGGTTGAAAATGCTCAACATAGAAATAGTAAAACCAGAATTAAAAGTTAAAGCTGAAACTTTGAAGGAGTTAAATAAATGACAAAAGAGATTAATGGAAAGACTAGAAGATTCGCAATTAAGAAAAGAAGAATCAACATTAGTGGAAAAGTATAATCAAATGTTGATAACCACCAATACCCTACTAAGGCAAAAATTAGGAATGATATGGATGAAGGAGGGTGAGAAATACATTAAGTGTTTTATGAGTTCAATTTTAACTAAAAGGAACAAGAATTCTATCATAATGTTGGACGGTGAAATAGGGCAGATTTATGAAAACCAAGAAAACTAGAAGAGGATTGCTTTTGATTATTTTACTAGGCAGTATGGGATTGAAATACCAATAAAGGCTATACCAGAAGAGGTGTTAGCAAGTCTTAATCAGCTTGATGAAGAAGACAAAGTAGACTTGGTTAGGGAAATAACAAGGGGAGAAATCAAAGATGTTGTTTTCTCAATGAACCCTGAAAAAAACCTAGACTTTATGGATACAATGAGAGATTTTTTTTCAAAAAAATTGGGATATTGTAGGAGAAGAAGTGATAGAAGTAATAAGAGAATTCATTCACAGCGGAACAATCCTCAAGGAATGAAATAAAATGTTTATATGCCTTATTCTTAAACAAAAAAATGCAAAAAAAAAGCCAAAACAATTCAGGCCAATAGCCTGTTGTAACTTGTTATCCTAAACCATCACAAAGATATTGATAAATAGGTTGAGAGCATACTTGGGAAAGTTAATTAGCCTAGAATAGAATGCATTCATTAAGGGGAGGTCAGTGGGAACCAATATCCTACTCTGTTAGGAATTGTTATAGGGGTATAATTCAAAGAGAGGAATGAGTAATTGTACTGTAAAGATAAATCTTACAAAGGGCTATGACTCAAGCAATTAGAGCTTTCTTTTCAATACATTGAAAGCAATAGTTTATCCTCCCATGTTCAGAGAATGGATAGAGGAATGTGTAACCACTGCTTTTATGGCAATCTTGGTGGATGGAGAACCTACAAACTTGATCAAAGCAAGGAAGGGACTAAGGCAAGGGAACCTATTATCTCCTTACCTGTTTGTGCCTTACATGGAGATCTTGTGAACTCTCTTTCCAAGTAACTTAAGGAGGCGTCCAAAATTTTAGTTCTATGGCAAATGTAAGGGTATGAAGCTCACACATCTAGCTTCAAATGACTTTCTATTGTTTTACAAAGATGAGAAAATTTCAATAGATTTAATCTCACAAGTGATGGACGAGTTCCAAGAGATTTCAGGCTTAAGATGCAATCTATTAAAGAGTTGTTTTTACTTATCATGCAACTCAAATAGAGAGGTAGCATCGAAAGCTATAGAGATTGAAACAAAGGAAACTACCCTTTAAGTACTTAGTGGCACTAATATCTCTAAGACAAATCATTGCAGTAGATTGCAAACATTTGTTGGACTCAATTTATGGAAGAATTAATCAATTGAGTAATAGGTTCCTTAGTTATAGAGGTAGGCGCCAGCTAATTCAGCCAATCATAAGCAACCTTACTAATTATTGGATCAATCATTTATCCATCCTAAAAGTATCCTTAAGGAAGTAGACATGAGGCTTAGAGACTTCTTATGGAATGGTTCAAACTAAGGTAAAAGCAAAGCAAAGATAAGCTGGAGTAAAATTTGTAGACCAAAGCACCAAGGGGACTTGGGAATTCACTCTGTAAGGATGATTAACAAGGTAAGTAAAGTAAGGAACTTGTGGTGGTTGTGTTATAAAAGGGAGGATTTATAAGTGAAATGGATATATAATGTATTCATAAAGAGTAATCGTATTTGGATACTAAAGCAAGGGTAGGAAATGTCTAGAACTTTAAAGGAAATTTTAGATACAAGGCGATGGATGCAAAATTAGGTATTCCACAGGATTGAGAATGGAGAAAGCACGTATTTTGGCATGATAATTAGCATTGTATAGGACCCATATATTAGGTGGAAGAGATACAACCCTTGAAATTGGTGGTGGATATGGAAACTAGAGTGAGCTTGCTAATTAGAAACAATCAATGGATATGGCCTTATCATAATACTAGAAGTGCCAGGTTCATATTGGAAGAGATGCCAAGTTGCCATGAGGGAGAACAAGATGAAATTCAGTGGCTAGCAGATAAATCAAGTAAGTTCAGCATAAAAGCATGTAAAATTTTATTGCATGCTGTACAAAACATAAGGCAAGAGTGGACAGCTTTGGTATGGGACATTGACATCAATCTAACTCATTCATTCATCTTATGGATGGGAATCAATGGAGGGCTACTCATGAGGGATAAGATCAAGTTCTCAATTAATATATTGCCCAATAAGTTATGTAATACTAAACTGGAAAATCTGGAACATGTTGTGATTAGATGCAAGTATACCAAGCTAGTCTAGGGTCAGATGCAAGTTATTCTCAACTTGGGCAAGCCTTTAGACTCTTGGAGTGAAACTGTTGCTTGCTTGAAGAAACTTAGAGTGCAGAATACGGTGGATCTCAAAGCAATTACGATAAGCTGGGCAGTATTGGTGTATTACATCTGAAAAGAGAGAAACTGCAGAATTTTTAAACAAGAAAGTAGAAGTACAAAGATGGGTTTTCAGGACATTACATAGAGATGGTTTTTGAGGACATTACCTTCATTATAGATTGGCCATGTCAGGAAAAGGAATAGCAGTAAATCTGTCAAATAACATAAAGAGAAGATTGGGATTGAACTAATACCGATTTTGTATTTTCATAAGTCTCCTTAGATATCAAAATGAAGTTGATTACTAGGAAGCATACTTTTTTGTAATCTAGATCTTTTGGACTAATCTAGATCATTTGTACTCTAAATTGTATATTTTTTATTCAATGAAATCAATTACTTTCAAAACAAATTTTCAAATTTAGATAGAACTATGAAACGTTAATTAAATCAAGTATATTTAAGAGTTTTATTCGATTATAATAATTAATTTTGTGCATTTGTATTGAAAATTGTATGTAAAACATTTTTATTGGATTAGCCTATGTTTAAATAAGGCTCTCCATATAATGTCTATAACATAGACACAATAATATTTAAAAATTTCAAAGTACGCTTCTTCTATTTAATAGATAATAAGAGTTCCGCTCCAACAAAAATTAAATATCTTGAATATTGAAATTATATTTTGAGTATGGACTATGATATAATTTATGTCTAGGGTTTTAATGAGGTATGATCTAAGTTTAAGAAATACAATATGATGATATAAAATAAGTTTTATATAGGCAAAGCTTTTACATATAATACATTTATCACCTAAATTGACATTTTTAAGATTTTGGAACAACGGTTTCCGGGGTAGTTGCGAGTTGACACTGCCGACCTCGACAATACATGTTAGCCACTCCTGAAAAATCTCCGTAACCTTCGTCAATACGTGTTTGAATTCTCAAAAGAAAAGTCTCATCACGTCAACGTCGGCCCCTTTACCATCGTCCACGGTCCACCCGCTGTTTTAAGGTCGAAAATGTTTTCTTAAGTGGGCCCATTGAGTTTTCATGCCACTTGTTTTTTGGTTGGTGTCTACTTTCTATAAGATATGAAATCATGTTCGCCCCCACAACTTACTCTGTGCCTTAATTGAAGCCCTTAATAATGTTCCTCAAAGATATCATTACTTCTTTTCTACTGTGATTTGATTTCAACTTTAGAGTTACTGGAGCTCCTTTACTAATGTCATTGATCATTTGTATATACTTTTACTTTGATATGTTTCGTGAGTAGAATTCATCGAAGTATTGTACTTTATCTTTCACAATAACAAAATCAAATACTAACATAGTAAAAGATTGGATGGAATATATTGAAATCTCTTATAGTTTGAATTACTTTCACTTTAACTATAGATTTTAAAAATTATTATTTATTCTTTTGAAATTATATTTTTATATCACTCCTCCGTTAGAAATATAATAGAGAATAGTAACATGACCGTCGTCTGTCATATTATTTGTGTAGATGTTACATCTATTTGTCTTAGTTGTGTCAAGTAACACAAGCAATACAATGTTGATTCTTCATCTTTTTATTAAAGTTTCCAATGGAAAATGACATAAAGGAGTAAGAGTGACAAAAATACATTTTTAGAGAGATAAATGAGATTTTTAAAAAAATTAAAGACTAAAGTGAATTCAAATTACAAATGAATCAAATATAACTAACCCTAAAAAACATATAATGCAATTTCTAACGCAGACAGACATGAAGTTAAATTGAATTACAGATATTTTAATCTAATCAACCTAGTAAATAAAAATAATTTTGATTCAAAATTATATTGCTTTAAGTTTTTAGTCTTCAACAAATTAAAGGATCTTATAACTCTAAAAATAATTAATGTGAATCTACTTTGGAATAAATAATAGAGAACCTATGATCATGATTTAAAACCTCACTATAAAAAATCTAGATAAAGCAATTGAGATTGACCTTTTGAATGTAAAGAAACAGGAACCAAATCTATAAAGGATTTAAAACACACAAAGAAGACTTTGACATCTTCTGAGTTAAAAGCAAAAAAAAAGCTGAAAACATTATCTATCTCTTATTGATGAAATTTGTCCCCCTTTATATATATATATACATATATCTTATATATGACTCCTACTTAAATTGAAAACCTAATTAATAATACTACTTTAACTAGAAACTTTAAATTACTAAAACTACTTTAACTTGGAACTGTAACATATTTAATTGATCAAGATTTCAAGTACTAGTTATGCATACATCATTCCTAGTTTCCTTAAAAGAGTCAACCTTAAATTATCACTGCAAAATTCTTAGTATTTTCATTGATCCTTTCAATGACTTAAATGAATCATATCCTTTAGAAAAATGCTTAGATATCTTTTGAATTAGGAACCTTTCTTGTTGCATATGAATCCAAACAAACCCTTCATCCATTTGTTTTCATTTATATCATATTCTTCATTCTCATATAGTAAAGAAATTCATATTCTCGAAAAAGAAAAGTGAAATGCATAAGCACTCATAATATCACTCTTATTTAAATATAAGTTCACTTTCTTTTTTATTTCCTTTGACATTAACTCTTTTTCTTTTGAAACCTCTTTTGGTCTTTTTTTCTGTCCTCTCTTCATCTTTTTCTTTATAACTCTTAGTCTCACTCTTTTTTCTTTCATGACCTTCAATTTCTCCTACTTTCCTTTCTTCATTCTCTTTTCAATCTCATTGTCTTTATAGACATATGTTGGTGTTAAAGGTGTAAGATTAATTGACTGATTATTCTTTACAAAGGTTCACCTACTCTTGAATCCATCATAAAAATGTTGGCTATCACATTATCATACACTTCCTAATAGAATATGACTAGAATGCGTTGACATTAAATCATAAATACCTCTTTTTTATATGTCCCAATAAAAAAACTAACACCTATTTATTCATTATGATCTCACCTTGTTTATTAAGTTATTAAACCTTGTATGGCTCTAGAAGCTTCAGATGCATCTGATAAATTTCTTTCATACCTTATTATATCTAAAGTCATATTTTATACTAATTACTTGACATTCCAATATCTTTTAAGCAAAAATGATGCCAAACCAAGGTAAATAGATGGATTTTATTGTTATATGAGTTCAATCCTGAGATTAAGGATAAGAATAAGAAAGTAGTAGAGAACCTAGTAGTAGACCACCTTATTTTTGTACATAAGAACCACCTTATTAGGAAGCATGTGGAAGAAGATATAAGTGATGCTTTTCTTGATCAACAACTCTGTGAACTTGATGTATCTAACTTAGCTACACCATGGTTTTCTATCCATGCTAACTACTTAATAGTCAGATTTTGCTAAAGGGGATATTTCATTAATAGAAAAAGAAATTCTTCTTGAGTTGAGGCATTACCTATTAGAGAATCTATACCTATTTTATACTTATGCAAATCAAATAATTAGAAGGTATGTAGCATATCATAAAACCATTACCATAACGCACTATCACAAAGGATACCTTAAAAAGAATAGCACAAAAAGTTTTAGAAGCCATTTTGTATTGGTCTACATTGTTTAAGGATACCTAAAGTTGTATGGAATATTATGATAAGCATCAACAGATAGGTAATATATCGCATAGGGGTAAGATGCCTTAAAAAAATATTAATGTTTTGCGAAGTATTTGATATATGGCACGTTAATTTCATGGGTCCATTTCCTACATCCTTTAGTAACAAATATAACCTACTTGCTATATATTATATCTCAAAATGGGTTAAAGTTTAAGCTTTGCCTACTAACAATACTAGGGTAGTTGTTAAATTCTTAAAAAAGTTATTTTCATGCTTTAGTATACCTAGAGCTATAATTAGTGATAGGTATACATTTTTATAACCATCTAACTTGCAAAAGTGCTTAAATGATTTAGTGTTATCAGTAAGGTTTCTACTCCCTATCATCTTTAAACTAATGGCCAAATGAAAGTAATTAGTAAGGAACTAAAGAGGATTATAGAAAAGAATGTAGAGTACTCTTGGAAATTTTGGTCTACAAGATTAGATGATTTCCTATGGGCATATAGAACTGTGAATAAAATGTCAATCGTTACCACACCATATAGGCTAGTTTATAGGAAATCTTGCCATCTACTAATGGAACTTGAACACAAGGATTTTTGGGTTATAAATTTTATTTGCTTTTATTTAAACAATGCAGATTATAAATGTTTGTTTTGATCAATGAGTTAGATAAGTGATGCAATATGTCTTATTAAAATTAAAGGATATATAAGGAAAAGTAAAAAAAAGTGTCATAACTAAAATCTTAAAAGTTTTAAGCGGTCTAGATTGGGAAATCGATTCTTGTTATTTAATTTCTGAGTTTGATTATTCCATATTAAGCTTAAATCTAGATGGTTTGGACCTTTCATTATCAACCAAATCTTCACATATAGAGTTGTAGAAATTACTTATTAGGATACATATGCATTCAAAGTCAACAAATACCAGCTGAAATTGTACTTGGAAGGTGATCCCCATAGAGTTGCTTAAGATGCTTATAATCTCCATAATTCATAGGTCAATTGAAAAATTATAGTAAGAAGTATAACTAAACAACTTACAACAAAGCGTTAGTTAGGAGGAAATCCAACATTATAGATTCCTTATTTTACTTTTATTTGATTAGTTTATATCGTTGTTTTTTTTTTCTCTATTTATGCTTTATTTTTAGTTTAAATGGTTATTAAACTCATGGATTAAGCTAAGAATTAATGGTTATCATTTGTTTACTTATGACATTCTACTTGTACTTAATGTCAATTAAGTTTTACATATTTATAGGAAAACATGACACTTAACATCCTATCATGTAAGTTCCCTATTCACCTGTCCTAGCCATAATAAAGAAGACGAGAGAAAAATAATAAGCATGGGGACAATAATAGGATCATGTAATTCTAGTTTTCTATAACATATATACATGTCTCCACCCACATTGGTCTGCATCAATTTACACTTAATAAGTTAAGAGTAGTAGAATTTAGCATGAGACAAATAAAAAATATGTTTACATATTATTATCAAACACCCAGATGCCCTTTCCTTGCCTTCTCCTATATGGGGTACACCAAATTCTAGATGAGAAACGAGAACAATAAAAATGAACACGAGATGAACACATCATTATCTTACTATCATATTAGGAACACCTTCCATGTCTAATCTGGTGATTATTTCTTGTTGTTAGATTCTAGCAAAAGCCTAAGAAGCTAAGAGCAAACTAACATAACAGGAGTAGGACATGTTAATGTTTATTTATTATATTAGAGAACACCCTTGCATGTTTATATCTATGTTTAACCTTTAAGGAATAAGTGACGACCACAATTAAACATGAGTGAAACACACTACTATATATCTATCGTGTTTCATATCCAATTCTAGAAGTGACATATATGCCACTAGACACCTCCCATATTTAGTACCAGCGACAATGTTCAGCATCAATACACTACCATATCTGTATTATATTAGTCCCATATTCCCAAAATTGCACCATTAAATGCATGTGTCCTCTTACTCCAATAATACTTGCATCTAGTACCTCATGTTATAGAAGTACCGGTCATTTACTTTATTTATCTTTATTTGCATGATTTGTAATATTGAGGATAATCTACAACTTAAGTGTGAGGGAGGGACTTAATATGACTTTGGTATGCATGCATATCAACTTTTTGTTGAATATCTTAATAAGGGCAATTTTTGGAATGTTTTTTACATTTACAACATATTGACTTAGATAAAACATTATAAGTTTGATTATCTTTGGTATTTAAATTTTTTAGGCAAATATTCAGGATTTTTGATTAATAACTTGAATTCAATTTGTTTTATGAATTTGGAGAATGGATATTTAATTTGCATCATGATACTTTTTGTATAAATTTTATATGCATCAAGCAAATATGATTTCTTTTAAACTTTTTTTATCATGCTTATTTATAGAAAATGAAAAATAAGAAAAAGTATGAATAATTAAGCATTAAATAATGTCACTATGTTGGTTTTTTAAATAATGACAAATTTGTCATGGTTGTGAGATGCATCTTATGGCCATGACTTGTGATAATCTTCATTCCTTCAGTATTTTCTTGTCTCCTCTTGCTTTAATCCTTTTTGTTCTTGCTCCATGAAGACAAGTGAGTGTAAATCTTTGAAAAATGGCTCAAATATAGTGCTTTCGACTTAGTAAAACGCTTCATTTTGTTATTAATGACAATTGCCATGGGATTTGAAGAAAAATGTATAGGATATGTTGTAC
>JANIHZ010000006.1:43831150-43843017 GCA_027478365.1 Erythroxylum rufum | reverse complement strand
AATTGGAATTGGCTTCTATGCCCTTCATGAAAATTAAAGTATGTTGTCTGATCTTTCCATTGATATAAAGTGGGAAAGTTTTTAATATTTGGACAAGGAGTCCGGTTCACGCAGGAGTGGGGTGTTACATCTAGGAAAGACTAAAGCAGTCTTTATGTTGGTCTATGTGGATGACCTAATTATAACAGGGAAAGACTTAAGCAGGATTGCAGAGATAAAGTCTGAACTATGTAATCACTTCTAGATGAAAGACTTGGAAAAGCATATAAGCTTCTAGGAATGCACATTATCAGAAAGAGGAGGGAAGGAAAACTACGGCTTGTTTAAAGAAACTATATCAGAAAGGTTTTAGCCCAATTCAACGTGAAACAAGCTAAACCTAGTTCTGTTCCCTTAGGATCTCACCTACAGATGGTTTCTAGCAAAAGTTCTAAGACTGAGGATGAACAAAGAGTAATGGTTCACTATCCCTACAATGTTGGTGTTGGAAGTATTATATACATTATGCTATGTACAAGGCCAAACCTAGCCTATGCTATCAATATACTAAGTAAATTCATAGCCAATTCAGGTTTAAAACAGTGGTAATGACTGAAAGGAGTTCTCAAATACTTAGTTGGAACTATCAACTACAGATTATGCTTTTCAAAGGATGAACTAATTAAATGCAATTATTTATCATTATGTGGTTTTATGGATGCAGATTATGCAGCAGGCAAAGATACAAGAAAGTCAATTTCTACATACTACTTCACATTATCAAGAAATACAATTAGCTAGAAAGCAGAAAAACAATCAGCAGTATCTCTATCAACCATAGAGGCAGAATATTATGCAATTACTGAAGGTGTAAAGGAGCTAACATGGTTATCAGGCATATTAAAAGAAATCAACATCAATATTACGAAGCCAGTAATCTACACAGATAGTTAGGGTGCACTCTACCTTAGAAAAGACCCTGTCTTGCACAAGAGATCCAAGCATATAAATGTCAGACTCCACTTAGTCAGAGACAGAATTGCAAAAGGCTTCTTCAATCTGGAGAAAATCACAGGGGAACACAACCCGTCAAACTTTGGAATAAAGATAGTAACTCAAAAGAAATTCACTTTCTGTAGGGATTACTTACAGATAAGTGAAGCCTTATGAAATCGAAGGCTATTTCATTCAATCTCGCAAGTTTAATGAAACTAGGGTTTTTTGGATCCCTAAATCACTTGCAAATCTATGAACTGAGTGTAGATTAACAGAGAAGGAGGGAATAAATGTGATGATAATCATGATTCACGATTTCTCCATCAATCTACACTCAGAAACATCAAACAACAGAAATAGATGAAGAACATAACGTGAGTGTGTGAGAAGAAGGAGTGTCTGAAGTGTTTTCGAAGAAGGGGAGAGACTAATCTCGAATGTTCTAACAAGGCATAAAAGCATATATTAGGAGATTCATAATACACAGTCATATTAGCATAATACGTAGAGTAGAAGAAGTATTAGTGAGACTCACATAAGAAGATAAAGTCAGAAGCTTTATCACCAAAACACAGAGTATACAGTTGTTTTCAATACATCTAATACGCAAAGTATTATGCATTAATGAAACATGTGAGGGGCACATGTCATTACCAGATTATGAAGACTCCAACGAGATCAACTACTTCAAACTCCTATAAAAGGAACAAACTCAAGTCTCAGCATCACACACACAATACATTGTTCTCATTAAATTGTAATCAAAATTTGAGAGTGTAAGAATTAAAGTAAAAAGTTTGAGAGTGTGCTAGGGTACTTATCTGAGGGTACTGAGGAGATTTCATAGACTCTTTGCAAGTGTTTTTGAAAAACACTCAATCTCTGTAAATTTTCTCTTTTTCTTGAGACTAGTGGAAACATTATCATGAGACCCTTAGATGTAGATAGCATTTAAGCTATCGAACCAAGTAAATCAGTGTCTTTTACTTTTCTGCAATCTTTACTTCCTGCAAGATCAAATTGTCTTTATCAGTCTTTGTTATAAAAGATATTAGTACAACACAAAGAACTCATCATAAGTGGTATCAGAACATATTTGAATCTTCCTGGGAATTTATTGGCTACTCAAATCATCAAGAATTTCTATAAGTAAACATCATCTTTTGTTTCTTTAAACTACATTCAAAATGGTAGGAAAACAAATGGATGTCTTCATTGGTAAGGAAGACTTCACCATCTGGAAACTTCATATGCAAGCCCTACTTGAGTCTTACAACTGTTATGGAGCCATCGAAGATCACTATGATGTAAAAACTGATCCGATAAAAAGACTCAAGATACAAAGACTTGCACACTGCAAGTTAATGCTTCACTTATCACCAGTAATTATAAGAAAAGTGTAGAATTGTAACACTACACAAAAGCTATGGCTGAAACATGATGAAATATATGCAAAAAGATGTCTTCCTAATAAGATGACTCTTCTGCATAATCTTGCTAACTACAAGATGAACACGTTTGTCTCCCTTGATGATAATCTAGACTATTTCTTTAAGTTAGTGCAAGACTTAGAAGCTACAGATGAAAAGATTTATGAAGAGCATCAGGCTGTAGTGATTCTAAAAGCTCTACCTTCTGAATTCAATGCTTTCAAGAAGGTGATTAAGCATGTTAGTAGAGAATCCCTCATAGTTAAGAGAGTATTGGACTCACTAATGGAAGAAATAGTGGATGTTAATCCATTCAAGAAGGAAGCAGAAGTGATGTTTGTAGAAAACAATTATGACAAGGAGTCACAGAAGAGGAATATCAAGAAAGGGAATTGGCAAAAGGGAGGTGGAAAGGATAAGCATACTAAAGAAGGTGAGGAAAAGAAGAAAAAGGAAAAAGGTAAGAAGTGTTTCTACTATGATAAGGAGGGACATTTTGCAAGGGATTGCAGAAAGAAGAAAATGGATAAAGCTGCACAATGTGGAGATGCAGGGAATGTAGAGAAACCAGAAGACTCTAGTGGTGATGAGATTTTGGCAGTCACTGAAGAGAGTGAAGATCTCAGTAGAGAATGGATTTTCGACTCAGGATGTACTATGAATGTGACTCCTCATAGAGACTAGTTCACAACATTTGAATCAATCACTGCCAAAGTAAAGATGACAGATTCTGAGCAGCAAAGGATTGAAGGGACTGGGAATGTATCCATGAACATGTTTGATGGAAAGAAGAGAATCCTAACTAATGTCAGATTTGTGCCTAGGAGGAATTTGATTTCTGAAAGCATGTTTGACAAACAAGGTTTTCAAATAAGATCTAAGGATGGACTCAAAGAAATTCCAAAGGATGGTAGAGTCATCATCAGAGGAGTTGAAAGAAGTGGGTTGTACTATGTTATAGGCACTACTGAAATTAACCAAGTTATTGAGAAGGAAAATCCTGACTCAACTAAGCAATAGTATTCAAGGTTGAGTTATACAGGGAACAAAAGTTTGTTCCACCTCTCAAAATAAGAACTAATTCCTGAACAAGATTTAAACACTAATTGACCTACATGTAACGGCACATGTAAACATGTCCTAATTTTCGTCCAAAAAAATCTATAATTGAATAGATTCATGAAATTTTAATTTTTCATTGAGCAAGTTTAAGTTTAAGTCCCAAATTGATCAAATTCAAAAAAGTTAAGCCTCAATTTGGTCTTTTAGCCTTTTGTAATTAACATTAGATTTAGTTTTAAAATTTTTTGAAATTTTATATTAATTTTTTTTTTTTGTTTATTGTTACAGAGTTGAATCCTAATCTTTTGATAGTCATACGATTTATCTTTGTGTATCTGACAATCTAATATCATTCTCGTCCACACAAAACAAAGTCGAAGGTTCTCATCCATTCGGACAAACATGGCTCTCTTCCTACCAAACAGCAGCGGCGGTGGCGGAGGCACAATCCTCCACACCACTGCCACAAGAACCGACACGCACACCTTCCAACCACGACGTCTCCAATTCATACTTCCAGTTTCACCAAGAAGAGCCTCTCTTCACATAGTTTCAGCCAAGAAGTTCACTTCACGAAGTGGTCGTTTTGACGGCAAGAACCGGAGGAGCTCGACCACTACCACGGACCAAGAAGTGGTTGATCAAGACCGAAGTTCTGGGATTGAAAATGAGGAGGGTGGTGTGAGTGTTAGTGGAGTGGTGGACGATGGTTTTGTTATGCCTAAGCTTCCAGGTGATGAACCGGACTTTTGGGAGGGTCCTCAGTGGGATGCTCTCGGCTTTTTCGTGCAGTACTTGTGGGCATTTGGCATTATCTTCGCGGTATGTGTTCTTTTTGCTTCGTAGTATGATTCTAGTCTGTTACGTTTGTTTTTGTTATGTCAGCTCTAATTTGTGAGCAACCTGAACGAGGAAAAGAAAAACAGAGATAGATAGTGTTTTAATCAAAATGGCATTCTGAATCCTGGAAGTTGCCATCTTTTCTTCTCCTTTTTAATGCGTGAGTTAAGACAAAATAGACAAGTACTCGAAATTTATGTTAACAATCGTCCGTCTTCGCGTTGATACTTCCTTGAAGTTCTTGTTTGTTTCACGAGTCACAGCTACATGTCTGCGAAGTAGAAAAACGAAAGATATCCCTTGTTGTGTTATTATTTTGATAATGCGAGCTTGATAGAGTGTGTATGTGTCAAATATTAGTGTCTTCTAAAATGAACTCTGCCTTGATCTCTTCCACTTGAGTGATTTTAACACCGCCAGGCAGGGGTTCCTTGTCTGTTCAAGATTCACGCTCTAATTTGTATCAGAATTCTTTGCGTTCCCAGAGCTTTAAAAAATATCATGCTTGACTTCCCCATATCAGGCTTGCCAGGTCCCTATCAAATGGCCTTGACATTTGTATAGTCCAGTTTAGCAATGCCAATTCATGTTACAGTTTTCTATGCTTTGTCATCCACTCTTACTGTAACGTAGTGAAAGTAGTTTTCTAACTTAACTTCAAACTTTTGACAGCTAATTGCTTGTGGAATTGCCGTGGCTACATACAATCAAGGGGCTACAGATTTCAAGGAGACTCCTATATACAAGGAGTCGATTAAATCAGGTGACCTGCTGGAAGAACCTGAAGGATCTAATTCTGATGTGTTTGAGTCCAATCCAACGGAGGTGGCTCCTAGTTTGGAATAGTCACTTGAAAAAGTAATTGCTCCTGCTCTGTGATATAGACATACTTCTAGGGAGAATAGCGATCCTACAACAGGCATTGTATCCCGTTACTTCTTGAATGTATTCAAGTGCTTGGCATATGGTGATGCAGAAGCAGAAAGAATTTCCTAGCACATAATTGAAATGTTTGGCAGACTGATATTTTGCACAGTTGCACCAACGTTCTAGTTTTTGTTTTTCATTTCATCTGATAACGTCATTGATGTGGTGGAATTAAAAGCTTTTCTCAGTCGATACATGTTTCCAAATGTGCTGAAATTTTCCTAATAGTTTTCATACTAACGGTGAAGAGAATAGCTGCTAGGCAGGGTTTCAACTGTGATTTATTCTTACTTTTACTGCTATGGAGACTGGAAAGTGGAAAAATGGGAATGGTTCAGTTGTTAAGTAATTTGATATACACTTGAAAATCTGTGAGATTTGGTTTGCACCTGTTTATTTGAAACCCAATGAAGGAACCAACTGTTACACATCTCCTTCTTATGGATGTAGATTCTATGTCTCCAATCATATAAACCCTTTGAATGCTTCCAAAAGGGGAAGTAAGCTTGCTGTATATTGATTTCAGATGGTAAGTGGGTTTCAATATTAAATGAGTTATAAAAGTATGAAAATTTTGTTCGCAACTCTTCACCCCTGTGTGTATTGACGTCCCTGAGTTACCCCTAAGAAGCATTGCGGTGCCAAGAGGTTTATTAGTGTTTGATTATAAATATCTGTCCTTGGGTGACTCCAATTTCCCGTCAAAATTAGAAAGAAAAGATATTTCTGAAGCATATTAAAAAGGCGCAGTGGATTTGTAGAATTTGAGGAAGTAATCACATTGGAACCGTTGGTAACAATAGGTCCTGATTCCAAAACATGAGTCCCATGAATTACAGTCAAAGCCTATTTTCTCAGCAGACTCAGTTAATCACAGCAATTTCCTTGGTAAATAGCATCGTCACCAGAGGCAGAGTGAGCAAAAGTGAAGGAACTGCCGCACTTGCGTGTCCTAAACCCATGGTTAAAGGTCTTGGCGCCACTTCGATCATAGGAGAAGCTGAAATACCAGATAATAGTAGAGCATTAGCAGGAAATTATCATCCAATTATCTAACTCCTTTGGAATAATCAAAGTAGTACTGTATGACGAAATCATAATAAAACTTGTACGAGCCTTGTGCATACCAGCAATGGAAGAGTTGGACGTGGGTGCTCCAGCGGAGGAATTTGCGTGTGCTCCTAGTGAAACTTGAGAAGCAGGTGAAGTGGGAGACGCTTGAGGAACCCCTTCAACAAGAAAAAAGAAAAAAACATAGTAAATACAGTGGCAACAAACTCAAGGGTAGTGACAGCTTGATGATCATTGATCACAATATGCTGAGGAACTAAACCTGAACAGACAGAGATGGCAATTGGGAGGTTGCAAAGAGAAGGAAGCTGGAGGGCCAAAGTCCTGTTAATTGGGAAGGCGTTAAGGTTGGGGTTGTTGAGCAACTGGCAGATGCAACCAGGGTAATGGGTGTAGAGACGCTTGACGTTGTCACAGCAGGACTGTGGTGGTGAAGGGCTTGTGCCTTGTACGAAAGGAGCACATGGGGTAAGTGGTAGAAGACGAGGAGCGCAATCGGCTATCGTAGAGGAGGCTGTGGGTAGCAGAACCAGGTGGAGAGTCATGGCAATGGAACTGAGGCTGTGATACTCGAGGGAAGCCATGGCATGAAATTGAATCGATGAGTAAGTAGGAGTATATATTTCTTTTTAAGTTGAAAGTGAGCATAGGCATGCATGATGCGTGTTATTCAACATGCACTACTTCATGTTCACCCTCTGTCACATAGGTGTTCCCTAACCAACTAGAACTTGAAATTGTGACTTTCATATACTATCTCCGGAACTAGAACTATAGTCGGTTTGTAATTGGATTTGGATAGTAACAAGTTGCATGCTCATGATCATGCAGCTGTGTGCTCATGCAACTTTGCCTACATGCACTCTACGTTTCCTTTTGGCAAGACGTTCATGGTACGAATATGACATTCTGATCATGTAAAGTGGTGACCCGATCGATGGTTACTGTTATTATTGCTATAAGATGATCTTCAATTCCATAGCCGCCATATCTACCAACTTTTTAATTAGGTATCTGTAATTTACCAAACAGGGAAAAAAGTTGCAAATGATCCGAGCGGGTGTTCTTGTGAGATCTAGTTACATAAATGAGACAATGAAAAGTGATACGGTCCTTTTCAACTAGGCAATGCACATTAATAAAAAAAAAAAAAATTGTTACGCCATCACTTGCTCTTTCTCTATCAAATTTGTTGTCCCAACAACCCAAAGATGTCATTTCACAATCGAAAATGGTCCGATTGCATTTGCACCTCTAATATAGGACGCCATGCCATGAGCATGATGAACTCGTGTACTCAAAGGCATAGGCATAGGCACTGATTGCTAGTTACTTCAAGTTCTGTGCTGAAATACACTTCCTATGGGATCTTGGGTTAAGAAAGAGCATGATAAGCTTAAAATATACCAGTTCAATAGGGTACTGGTTCCTCCTTTTGTACTCGCTACTCCTGATAATTACTCACCAGTGCCTCTGTTTCGTTCCCCGTATGACTCATGATTAAGGTCACTTTTAGATTTTGCTAACTATTTCAGTGGATATAGTTTCAGGAAGTTGTTCTGGAGGCTGATTTACGATGTCCCAGATGCCAAAAGAGGGTAGCTGATGCAATTTCAAGTTTTGGTGGTAAAGTTCCTCAAACTTTTCTTTGCATTAATTCCGACTCTTCATGCTTTTCACCACGGAACTTTTCTTTTAAATAAAGTGCCAAGGCCTAAAAGTTGTAACCTATTTAAATTATGATCATATGTCAGCAGATGTGGATTCCATAGTAGTACATGTTGCAGAAAAGAAGGTGGGTTTTGCTCGAAAACCTTCTTCAGCAAAACTTGGGTCGGTCGACAACAAAATACCTTGCAACGCCTCCTAGATCTCTCTTTAAAGCCATTGATAAGACAGTCCTTTGCACTATGGAATACGAATGATATTGTATAAATAAGCAAGGTTGTGAATTGGGATGCCACCGAGTTTTAACATTTTGCACAACATGAAATTGTCAGACATTATGAGTCATGATTTTGTTTCTTTCATACATCAATGATTTAGTGGTAAAGGGTGTCTTCACAATATTCATATTTGGTTAGAACTTTTACCCCTTTACTTTAAACACTTACCCTTAATCTGTCATACAGGTTGTGGCAATTTTTCAGGGTCTACCACGGGAGATTGAAATCATCCGGTTTTTAATTTCCCTCTTGTCTCTTGTAAATCCAACTACTTAGAAAAAAGATAACTTTATGCATGTTTGCAAGAAATGTAGGCTCTAGAATCAGGAAAAGAGACTGACATTTTGGTGCTCATGATATATACGATATTCCACAACAAGCAAAGAAGTCAAGAATAATGGCTAACTACGCCACCTTAATTGCCTTCCTGATGCATATAAACAACTAGAGAATCGGATTCCACAAAGCGAAAGAAGTCGAGCCCACCATTAACCAAATAATGGCTCATGATCTTTCATATATTCTCGAATTCATGGTCATTCATCTTGAACTCTTCCAACTCCACCTAGAGACTTTTGGTTTTCAAAATCCTATCGCCTCTGTATCTCTCTTCATGACAGAAAAGGCAAGCCTTGAACTCCCATCTAATGTTTATATTAGCATCAGCTAGTCGGAAACTTAAGTTTTAAATGCATTCTGTGCAGTTCTGCTGCATGGTTATGAGGATCAGCATGGACTGCAATGGTTGTTACAAGAAAGTAAGAAGAGCCCTTCTCGACATGCAAGGTCGTCAACGTTTTCTTCACTCCTATAAAATGATTTCAATCGTCAGTGTCTTTACGTATCATGTTTCTCTTCCTGATTATTTATGCAGAGTTGGAGACACATTTGATAGAGAAGAAGCACTGTAGAGTAACTGTGTGTGGCAGCTTCATCCCACGGGATGTGGCGATCAAAATCAGCAAAAAGACTAATCGCAGAGTTGAGATATTGGAGATAGAAGAAGAATTCGGCAATATCGACAATGAAAATGATGAGCAGGGACACCATTTGATGATCAGTTCCTGGAATCCTGTAAAAGTAGTCCAAAACCAATTGCAACTTGTGTAATGTGACAAAGAAGCCTACTTGCTAATCCTCCTTTACTTCCTTATTGTTAAAAATAAATCTCACCTCATTTAGTAACATAATATCTCATGTTCTTGTGTTATAATTTAAAACATAATACAAGCATATATATATATGATTAATGAGAATATTCCAAAAAGCAGTTATGTTTTTAACTACATTTGATATGAAAATCCTAAGCCATTAATTGTTTCCTTATGAAGCCAATAAGTTTCTAAAGAAGTGTAGCTTTGTGCTTGATTTGTTTTTGAAATATCCTCAAATTTCTTTCACACCATAAAGCATAAAAGGCATTTTTTGCCCCATTGAAATTATATAAACGACAGAGTCACCATTACAAAGATTAAGATTCAAACATGACCAAAGCACTGTATCATTCCAATTTAAAGGAGGAGAAGGGAGGCAACTTAGTTGTCAAATTCCTCTTTAGATGTTAGCTGAGTAGTCACACTGAAAGAATCGATCGTCTATTAACTCTTCTTCTTGATTGCAAAGAGTGCAAATGGTTGGAATATCTATGTGTCCCTTGATTCTATCAACAATGGATAGTTTCATTTTAATTGCAAGCCAAGAAATTACTGAGGATCTAGGATTAGCTTGAGAGAACTAGACTAATTTATGTCAAATGACTTTTAGAGCTTGGATCCTTAACATCTTTCTACAAGATGAATTAGAGAAACAACCTGATGAGCTTTTGATCCACATTGTAGTATCCTCCTTATATGGAATAAGAACAAAGCTTAGTAGGAGATTGGTAAGATGAGTCATTGGAAGTGAATTAAAGTTACGTGCCTATTGTTAAGAACCTTTCCCTTAACTTCAAATTTTGAACATCATATTTAGGTTAAATGGTCCAAAAGTTTGATATTTTTTAGGAAAAAGTTATGAATCCATTTAATTTAAAGTGCTCATCTATCAACGAAGAGCCTCCATAATCTTTTGATCATTAGCAATTTTCTAGTGATCCCGATTGGAATTACTCATAAACCACCCTCATCCTTTGACTGACATATTTACTCCATTTAACCTTAGCCATTGTTTGTGTAATGTGAACCCTTGAACAGAGAAATCTTCTAAGCATCCTCTCTACTATTTGTACAATACCTATAAGTAGTATAAGATGTGATAATCAATGTACATAAAGGTTATTCAATATCAAGATAATAAGTTAAATCCTCCTTGCTAAAGTTGGGCTTTTATTATAATAGCTTGATATCCTCTTTTGAATCTTTTCTATTAGTGGAAGATAGTCATAAGACAGTTTAGCTTATAGGAATTTCAAGATAAGGAACAAAGGGACTTCTTTGTTTTCAATCATATCAAGGTGGAGAACCAAAGTGCAAGATGATGTGCACTTAAGAAAACATACAACTAGTTTTTTTTTTTCCTTGTTAAACTACTGATTTCTTGTAGTGTTAAGAAAAGAATAAGATCATCTATAAGCACAAGCTACTTAGCTTTAGCTTCTTACACTTTGAGTGAAAATTAAATTGTTTCTCTTAATTGATTACTATTATAATAAGCCTTGTGAGAACTTTCATGCTTAAGTTAAAGAGGTAAGGGGAGAAAATTTCTCTTTTCTTTAAACCTCTAGCCCATTTATTGAGTTTTGAGGGCTCTTTATTTATTAAAACACTGTAAGAAATTGAGGAGATACTCTACTCAACCTAAACAATAGAAATGTCTAGAAATGTTAATACTCTATAAGGGTGTTTAAGATAAAATTCCAATCAATGGAATCAAATGCCTTATGAAAATCAACTTTGAGTGTATATTTCTTGCTTGAATGCCTCCTATTGTATTATTTAAAAAGCTTTTGTGTTAGCCAGACTTTGTCTCATATCTATCTTTCCTTGATGAATGCTCCTTGTGATGAATCAATGTAATTAGAAAGGAATTTTTTGAGCTTGCTTGCAATTAGATTAGGAATGATTTTATAGATCATATTGCAACATGAAATAAGCCTAAAATCCTTTAAAGAGCAAGGCGAAAAGATCTTAGGAATGAGAAAAATAGAGGCTTTATTGTCTTCCCTCAATATTTTACCTTAGTTAAGAAATTCCAATGCACATTTGTGACCATTTGAAGACTGGAAGCTTCATTCTCTTGAGAGATGGAGGACGTACACTAGGGATAAGAGAGGAGAAAATTAATAAAGTTATGGAGAAATGCTTTTCATGATAGCTAGCTAAGTTTTCTTTCTGAAATAGCACAAACACATATTGGTCTGTAATTCAAGCATAGCCTATTTGTTGATATCAATGAACCTCCAACAAAGAAGAGGACTTGTTGCCCAATTTCATTAATATTCTATAATTTTTCAACCAAAAAAGAAGAATGTATATGTACAAAATTTAATGAATTACGATTTTCCATGATAGGGATCTTTTTATTGGACGATCGTAAATTTAAACTATATTGTAACTTTTCAAAAAATTTAAAGATTATATTATAAATTTTAAAAATTATCCGAAACAACGGTTACTTG
>JANIHZ010000006.1:43815989-43826674 GCA_027478365.1 Erythroxylum rufum | reverse complement strand
TTTCCTTCGATCAGTTTGAAGTCCGATCTAATTTTTAATACATTAATTTTTGGAACTAGCACTTTTACTTTATATTGTATTATTATTTTCGGACAAACATTTATAATGTTCTCAAATCAACGTGGGCTTGAAACGTGCTAATACGTACGTTTCATCATCTGGTTCAAGCAATAGATAAAAACATATAAAACTAGCAATTCCTCTAGTCCAGATTGAAGGGGTTAAAAACAAACAAACAGAAAAGAAAGAAGGGAGAAAGATTTATTTAACTTACTTTGAACAATATGTTTACAACCCAACTTGAAGGGATACTTTGGTATACACAACGATTGAACATCTAAAAGGAATAACTCCATTGATTTCATAAGAGAATCTGTATTAGAGCCAACTCTGTTTTTATATTATTTTACAAAAGTCAGAGGTGATGAAAACAAAAGCATAATATAGTTTATTATATGTACCTTGGTATTAAAACTGGGGAAGATATAGTTTGATCGTACAATGATCAATTACTAAAACAAGGGTAACAAAATTATTTTCCAGAAGCGTCACAGTTCTCAAGAAAGAATCATATACATAATTAATTTAGCAAGCTCGTAAGCTACTTTAGTGTGGAGGCAAATCTTTAATGATATTAGGATATGCATGCTTTTCTTCTTATAATTGGCACTCATATTAATAATGTTATTTTGTGCCCGGTATACGATACTTCATTGTATTACTTGGATTTAGTAAACAATAAACACAAGACTTGACCTTTTTCTTTTTCCCCCCGTTTTAAATCCTTGTCATATGTACAATGTTCCATTCCTAGTTTCAAAACCTGTGTGCTCCGAATGATATGGCAACGGACTGATGGGAATTTGATTAGACAGAAAAAACTAGATCGCGTGAGGTAGATTCATGTTATTATCTCCAACAAAAGTCTCCTCGCCATTGCTGAAAAGAGAAAAGTTGAATCATTAAATTACAATAGATTTCAAGGGGATATAAACCTCAAATATGTGATTAACCAAGCCATTACCTTAGGTAGCTCAGAGCTGACATTCGGTAGAGACATGTAAATACCAGGATATGCAACCCAATGGTGTAGAAAAATGCAAAAGTGCGTGCATACCTGCAATTTTTGGGGCATCGTCTCATCAGACAATTTTGGATGAAAGAGAATTGCAAAGCATAATTATTCATTGCTAAGGACCATAGTTCACTAAAAAATTATGCAATAGGCAAAAGGATAAATTGAAGAAAGAAAAGTGTAGAATACGACTTGCTAAAAGCCATAAACAAGGGCAAAACTAAAGAAGAAATGATGCATAACAAAGAAAGCTCACTAGCTAAACAGGGAACGAAATTGAGATGCCTAATTATGATGAATGGAAGATGCCAAGAAGGCTACTACTTGAGCAAAATAAAAGAGAGAATCTGGTACTGAAAATTGCAACCTCAAATTTCTAATGAATCTTTTAAAAGTGCAGTGCTGTTTTCTAGAATTAACGAAAAAGAAAGGGATTCAGGAAGAGGAAATCCAGTCATACTTGTTACCAAGAAGGAAACGCCCACTACTAAGCGTGATTCTATCTCTGATACCCAACTCCTTGTATCTTTGGTCCCTTTCCTGATTAACAACAAAGATGCTATAACTGTAGGCATCAACGTGTACAGGTCATGCAATATGAAATAAATTAGTTTGATGTCACCTTAAAAATAATATGTTATTTTCATAGACTTTTTCCAGATGATAGTAGTTCAAAGTGGGGAAGGAGACAGTTAGATGGGCATTGTTTATTCAGTGGCACAATATGCACAAACGTTTACCATGTAATTATCCATATTCTTGAATATTATGCAAGAACATTTTCCTCTGATAAAGATCAACATGAAAGAAAGATGTGAGAAAACTTTTAAAGAGAATAGGTGAACAATAGACCTGCTAGGTGTTAAAGTTGATAAAATTGGGTGATAGGCAAAAAAATTTGTTTAGTGAAGTGGCACAAAAGCTACCGACCTTTTTTGAAAATGCTGCAAATGGATTTATATCATCTTCATATATCTTCTTGTACTTGGATTCAACATCTGAAGTAAAACCACTTTCCAGATCCTCAGTATGCTGAAATTCATAACATAGCACACAAAAGTTTTTAAGAGACCAACAGCAAACAGGAAATAAATCTCAACAACAATTGGAAATCCAATTAAATACCTTCTTTGATCCTCTTGACACTACTTTTTCATGATTGTAATCCTGCACATAACGTATTTTTCCATATAGTTTGACATTGTCAGCCTTTGTTTTCTCCAACTCCACCGTTAGTTGACCTATCCTCTCCTTCAATTGCCTTATCTCCTACAATTTTCAAGGATTTCACTTTTAGTCCACAACTTCAACTTTTGGTCACATAAAAGATAACAACTGCTATAGTTACAAAAGAATGGCCCCTACCTCTTCTGTTTCTTGCAATCGTGCCCTAAATCGATCTCGTTGATTGCAGATAACCTTGAGCATTGAGCTCTGATCTTGATCTGAGGAGACATGTTTATGACCTACAGTCTGCACCATAAGCAATCTAACAATAAGCAAGTATTCAGGGAAAAAATGTAACATAGAAAAAGAAACGTCGTGGAGTTCTAACTAGTGTCAATGACTAATAACAAAGAGAAACTAGTGTTAATGACTAATAACAAAGAGAAACAATAGTCAACATTAAAACTAGCATTTGCAATATGACCGCATACTATATCAGGCCATTTGATTTAGCATTGTAATGCAAGTAAATATTAATTTACAATAGCATGTGAAAAACTCCAAACGGATAATATCCTAGAAAGTTAATCCCATTGGCCAACATGTTTATCACACTTTTCCCAAAAACAAAAGATATAATCCCATTGGCCAACATGTTTATCATGCTTGTTACCAAAAAAAAAAAAAATGCTTATCAAGCTCTTTTCTCTCAGAAATATACCAGCAAAATCAACCTTAAAATCCAAGTACTTTATTGAAAAGTTTAGGCAAACAACTAGAAGGATTCAGCTATGTCTGGATCAAAACAACTAATAAAAGGACTGTGGCCATAATTTATTTAGTAAAACTTTGTCAATTGGAGCATACTTCTGATTCTTGCCTGATTTTAACGAGTTCAACATGCTTCCAGCAATTGAATGGTAGCAAAAGAGAGTTACCTCAAATTGCTCTGTACCTCCAGACTCCGAAAGATCCCAGTCATCAAATAGACTGCCTTTTCGATCTTTAGAGTTATAACCCTGCATCAAGAGTTAAAGACTTGCATTTAGAATGTTGTGTTGTTTCTTGTTTTATTTATTTTGACTCTTTTACACGTAGGGGGTAAGATTTTGGGGAATATTTTTTGTTTGCATGTTGTGCACAGAAAATACAAATAATGAAATATGATGGAAGAGAGTTTAGTAATTATTTCACAGTTCACTTTCCCAGAACTATATATATGCACAGCAATAAACATGACAAGTGGCATTGATGTGTGACAAAATTGTGGTCACATGTTCAATAACTATTTTTTGAAGGATCGATTACTTATTCGAGCACATGCAATATAGTCATTCAGGGAAAATCATGCTCTGATGTCATAATAAGATGATAAGAATCCCAGGAACAATATAATGCTCAAACATGGTGTTTTGACACTGACTGACCAGGAAGAACTACCATTAACCTGCAAGGATTCCACATAATGTTTAAAGCCTTTCACAATTCATTAATTCCCACCTTTGATATATCATCTTCCAACTTTTGTATCAACTTTTGTTGTTCCATAACCTTGGCATTAAGCTCTGTTATCTTGCCTTCATCTATTTCTAGCAGAGATGCTTTCTCAGAAAGTTTGATCTGAAAGACAGCAGAAAATGAAAACAATCATTGTCATGGGCCTGCACTGCTGCAAGGAAGATATTATAACGATTACTATTATAAGCCTCTCAACTTTTGGGTGTGGAGGTCGGTGGAATGAAAATATGATGGATTAACAGTTCAAATCTTACGGTTTTAAGAGGAAAAAGAAATAGAAAGCTCTAATATTATTTCAAAAAAGCAACTTGACCAGACCTGGGCACTAGTTCACATGCAAATGCATGTCTGGTTTTAAACAGAGAAGCAACATTCAAAAACTGATTAAGGAAACATTGCATACCTTTAGCTGTGTAAGTTCATGTTCCATTTTCCGATTTTTATCAAGTAGAAGAGACTCCATCTTGGTCATCTCTTCCCCGCTAGTAGCAGCTTCCCAATCTTCAGCTTCAATAGAATTGTAACCCACTGCCTGTACCACATAAAAAGAAAACCTTCAACAAAAAATGTCAAAAACCCTGACAATTGCAGGCACATGTTAAATGGCTCAGCTGTTAAGCTCTATTTCAAATGAAAACTAGAGAAGAAACACAAATAACCCATCTACGTTTAGTTTCAATTTCTTGCTGGTTTCAAAGCTTATATTGTAAAAGACTATCATCAAAATATCCTAAAACGTTATGACTGAAGTTGATCAACGCACATCAGGAAGGTTTGTCCTCTAGTCTATGCAGCTAGGAATAGTAACAACAAATTGTTCCACCATATTTCTTCAAACCACAACCCTAGCATAATCATGGGTCTTGCCCAGTTCTTCATGTTGTTAAATCTCATAAAGATCAAATTCTAACACCTGAATCCAATTTAAATTCAGCTACTGAAAATACTAAGAGGAATTATGAGTAAAAGAAAGCTATTTAAAAAAACTCGTGCAGACTTTAAACCTTTTTATGCAGATATGAAACAGCAACTATGAAAAGTCAATAGAAAACAGGAAAATCAAATCTCCTGCAACTAAACCCCCTTTTCACTTAATTTCTCTACTTGTTCTATCTGCTGCTCCCAACAAGCAACCAGCATAAACTTAACTGTACCAAGAACTTCATTGAATTTAAACTTATCAATAACATTTAAGAAGGGGATAATATATATCAACATAAAAACTGGAATGATAAAGTTTTTTCCACATAACAAAATGTTCCTGTTAATTACCAGAGAAGACCAAATGGATCGTACCTGTAAAATTTTTACTTTTTTATGCAAATCGTTGACTAATTTTGAAGTTGGCCTTGCTTGAAGTTCTTTCTGCATCTCCCTGAGAGCAGCTTCCTTAATAGTCAAAAAAAGGGAGAAATTATAAGCAAATATTGGATAAACTACACGCAAAACACATCCTATAACAAATTGGATCGAGAATAGGTGATATAAAGCAATTAAAGTTTTTTCCCTCTTATGTACTATATCCAAGAACCAAAAGTAAGCATTCTCTTGCAGGAACAAATTTGAAACAGAAAAACTGGCAGGTGTCTGCTATCTATTTAAGTGATTGCCCAAGTGACTTGGAAGTAAATCCTTAGGGTGGATGTCTGTCCCCACTCAGTTTCTTAAGCCAATCTCTGACTGTAGGTGTATACACTTAGAGATATTCCACGTTATGTTATTATGAATCCAACACATCTTAAACTCTGCTTATGCCTGGCAAACTATTCTAGAATCTACATTTTATAGCAATATGTACCAATTGTTAAGTAGTCCAATAACTGTTGATCATTAGAACACAAACGAGATAAGATAATATAACCAACCAATAATTACTTATAGAAACTCAACGGCAAAGAGGAAAGCTCCTTTTGTTTGCAAAAGTTTACAATGAATCACATAGCCCAAACTCCAGAATGTAAAAGCTTGGAAAATAGTTGTGCAGTATAGACTGAACCATCAACCACACAAATTTTAGGCATGCCAATGCCATAAGTACTTCCTATACAATCAAGGGAATGGTATTCCTCATTCATGATTACAAGCTTGCATATAAAGATGAGTAACATAATTACGTACTTCTAACAGAAGAATAACAAAATATCTTACCTTCTCATTCAGTACAGCATTCAACCTTTTGATCTCAACCATATGTTGTTCCCGCTCATTTGTCAAGGTAGACTCAACATTGTGTAGCTCCAAATTAAGTTCAGAGATAAGCTTCTCTTTGGCAATCAAGGAATTCTCAAGGATACTATTTGAATCTGTATTGTCACTGAGTGCAAAAACCGACAGCCAAACAGCATTAGTACATGCTATAATGAAACAGATCAGGAATAAGACCAGAAAGAAACAAATAATGATGTATAGTATCACAAAGAAGCACAGATAGACTAAAATTCAAGTAGGAAAAAAGTATAGGAAAAATTAACAGTCAAAGTCAACGTATCCAGTACACAATAAGAAAAATTAACAGTGAAGTGAATATTTGCAGAGTACATACCTCTTCTTATTTCCAGTGTCCTCATGTGCTGACTGCAATTGTGAGCGTAGGACACCCTACAGGGTCATTAAGTTAGGATCTGGAGCATTAACTGAAATTTGAGATGCCACAAATTAATAACTCCTTTGCTCCAGTGTCTTATTGCCACAATCACACAAAAATAAGAGCAAGATCCATTCCTCTCATAAAATAAAAGACCAGGTCCAGTAGAAACACGTATACTGATGAAACTTGTAGAGGGGGAAAATAAAGCACTGAAACAAAGGAGTTATTAATTTGCACTCCACCACATGTCAAACATACCTTCTCTCTTTCTAGACTAAGAAGTCGTGATTGAGCCCTTTCAACTTCATTTATCAGAAGATTGACTTCTGATTGCTTGGCAGCCCTTTCTTCTTCTGATATTAGTTAAATAAGTATTAGACAGCTGGAAGCAAAATAACATATAGATTTTCCAGTCCCTATGACAGGAACTGAAGATATACCAAAAGCATAAGTGACCAGCAACAGCAATAGAAACTAAGAAGTGAAAAATTTTATAAACGTGATACTGACATAATAAAGGAACCACGAGCAAATCACCTGATTGGGCACGTATTTCAAACAATTGGCTTTGTGCAAGTTCATGCAATTTCTGCATATTGGCAACACTTTCTTTAGCTTGGCGCAATTGATCTTGCAGCGATTGCTCTCTGACAAGAAAAGTAGTATATCTCATCACTCCAGTGAGAAAGCCATTAGAACATAACAAGGATTTATTGCAGGAGCAGTAGTAGGTGAATTGTATAGATTTTCTTTACAATTGAGAGCAACTATTGGTCCTTCTATGGAAACATAGAATACCAACACGACAACTCAGAAATATTGAAAAGCCATTAAAACATACAAGGATTTATTGCAGGAGCAGTACTAGGTGAATTGTATAGATTTTCTTTACAATTGAGAGCAACAATTCCTACTTCTATGGAAACATAGAATACCCAACACTACAACTAAGAAATTTACCTATCTTTCAAAACCTCAAGTGTCTTCTGGTTCTCTTCATCCAAAGTGCGTTGTTTCATCTCCACAATTTCTTTCACCTTTTCCTCCATCTAGAACAAAGATTAAAAAGGACATCAAGCCAACAGATTTACTTATGCAGAGATTTCGGGAGCATAATATAAGATGGCACAGAAACAGTATTCACAAAGGTTTTTTTATGTTAGAAGTAAACAAATTTCTAATGTAACATAGAAGCTTGCCATTACACCAACTGATAGCAATTCAAAATTTAGTAATTCTCTTTCATATGTAAATCTGACGCATTCGATACTTCTAGCTTCCATAATACTTAATATCCTTCATCTTTTCCTTTGTGATTGCAACTCCTGCTTTCCCTCCAATTTAAGGGAGATACTAAAGGCCATTGGGGACAAACACTTTTAGTATCTTATTGAACAAAAATAGTGATATTGTTCCTCCATTGATCCAACATTTCCATTTTTGGTAAGTAAATCCAATCCTGTTTTTCCCTTTTTTGACAAAAAAACCAAAGAAAATGGCACAAAAAGATCTTAGGGGGATATCGCAAAGAAACAAAAAATACCAAAAAGTTCAAATTCACAGCTAATAACATTGATTCAATTGGCATTGACACAAGACTCCCTAATTTCCCTTCTTCTAGGGTCTTGACTATTGTGACAATTTGTTGGGTGTCTACTCGTAATTCTTGTAGTTCCGCTTCTTGGTCTAAAAGGTTCAGCACCTAAAGCTGGAATCAGGAAGCATAAAGTAATTGATATGTCAAGAGTATGCAACTTAGTTCATTTGCATATCACTCTTTCATAACAACAGAGTAACAGATAAGTAAAAGAATACTTTTATGCAAGAGTCGATAGCAGGGGAGAGGTAAGGAATGAGGTTTAGGCTCCACAACTCATTAAAGATCATATAACCAATATCGCTATGACTCTTGCAGCTTCATTGACCGCTGCAAAGCCAGATATTGATCATAACTCTATAATACGGCAATGCAGTAGAAACATTTCAGAACCCAAGATAACAAAGTGCTTGCAACTAATAAAATACTTGTTGCTCTAATTGACGGTTTCGTTCCTCGAGTCTTCTTATTGTTGCCTGCTGATTCTTCAAATGAGTTGCTTCTGCCCTGAATTCCTCCAGCTCAACTTTCATCTTCCTGTTCTCAGATTCCAGTTCAGACAACTTAATATCTTGCTCCTGCAGAGATAAAAGAGTGACTTGTAGATCAACCATGCACGAAGACAATATTTCATCAATGCAGTGCTGGGGAAAAAGTTTAGAATTTGTTTAGAATATTTCAACTAAATGAGGTTCCTGGACATATTATCTGATTTCTCATGAAAGGAGGCCACCCACAACAGTTATGCCAAAAGAATAAGGCATATAAAATTTTCTGAAGTTCCCAAAAGGAACAAATCCTTACTTACAGCAATAGAAGCAAGAGCTGGATAAGGGTCTGGAGCCTCATAAAGTTTCTGATAGATATTAAGAAATGCATTTTCTCCAAATTTTGCTCTCTTGGTAAGATTATCAACCTCTTCCTGGTAACCCTTGAGTAAGGAATTAAACAGAGTTAACTTCTCCTCAGGAGAAGCTTTCTTGAAATCTGGGAAAAATATTAAGAATGTATAAGTACAGAAAGGTTGTTTTAACCATGCAAACAAAAACTACTGACTCAGGAAAAGAGAGAGAGAGAGAGCGAGAAATATGCAACCTATGAAACTCTGTCCAATAATTCATTCCACATAGATGGAAAATTTGATACATATGAAGCATTTCAACCATATAGCTTAGTCCCAGCCACAAAGTGAACCAAACAGTAAACCGTAAAGAAAGCTTCCCTTCTCCATGCATGATTATGATGATACTTTTTATTGCTATAGGATTTACCTCTAGTACTTTCTGCCAGCCTCCGTCGATTTTTCTGGCTGTTTTCCTGACTTTCACCAATCTTTATCCCTTGTTCATCTAACACACTCTTCTCCTCCTCCAAATGAAAATCTGTCAGAAAAGGGAAAGAAAATTTGAAAGATAACTTTGATTAAATTATTTGTCAAGAATATACAACGTGAGAATATGTAAATGTACACATTTATGCTGATCGATTATATGAAATTTCAAATATATTCTGGCATGCATATTCACATGTCTATATATTAGAAAGGGAGAGTAATTGATCACAAATTCCTAGACGATATAGAGAAAGAAAAATGAAAAAGAAATTGCCTCCACTGTAACTGTGCATAGTATTTTCAAAACCATCTTTCCATATCAATACTATGGCAGACCAGAAGCACTAAAATAGAAAAAGGAATCAATAAACAAATGGGGTGCCAATAAGATTGATCTCCGTCAAGTACAAACTGAAATTATACAGAATCCTAGCACATGCACCACAGTCTCATCTGATCATCCTTAAAAAAGCTAGAATTCCAGCAGAACATACTCACTTTACAATGCCTTTTCAATGAATTAATTGAGATAACCATAACAAATCCAAATCATGGCGAAGACAGTTTAAAGAGCTTCCTACTGTAACCCTTGTAGCTTCTCTTGAAAAAATACAAGCTGCTCAGCGTTTAAATTCTCCAAATGGCCACACTTGATACAAATCATTTTCGAGATACGTAGACCGAAATCATTCCTCAAAAGAATACATCAATGAAAATTGAAAAGTCAATGCTTACTGCGAACCGAGACATTAACGGACAATAAAATCTGATAACTACACCGAGTAGCAATGGTTATTCATAAATTCGTCTAACCTAAGGAATGAGAGTCCATAAACAAGCTACTTGGAGGTTCAAATTACACTCTAAAAAGCCAAATAGGTACAAAAGGGAAGGTTAAAATGCACTTATTTTCCAGCAGAAAGCACAACCAAACTGATCTATTGGAACAATTGTCGTAAACGCATCCACTTCAACTAAAATGAATTCTAAATTGGACGAGAACTTGCGTACCTTTCCAGAAATTGGAGACGAGATGAAGATGAGAGGAGGTGAGGTTCGATTTGTCCCTCTCGGATCCTCCTTGCGGAGCCTCCATTTGCCGTCCAATGATTTGGATCTTTGTTTCTGAGATTGCGTTTAATGTGCTTTCGTTACGACTAAGGTAGAGCATAGATTAGAGAAACATAAATTAGGATGTAAGACGTACCTTGCCTACTTATGGCGGTTTCAGTTTGGTTTTTTGGTTAGGGATTTTAATTTTTGTTTTTCATTTTTAATTGAAAAAGTAAAAACCTGTTTCTAATACAAAAATTTAAAATAAAAACCTATTTAGTTGAAATTTGTAATAAAAACTGAAAATAAAAATATGTTAATTTTATCATCTTATTTTTATTTTTATAATTATATT
>JANIHZ010000006.1:43762241-43776277 GCA_027478365.1 Erythroxylum rufum | reverse complement strand
TGGATTGAGGAATTGGAATTGATGAATTTCAAATTGGAAATTGAAATTACTTGAATGACGTATAATTGAAAAAAAAATTGAAGCGACGTTAGTTAAGTTATAGTTTTCTGTCAAGTAGTTGGGTTCCGGAAACGGGATCCAACAATTTGCCTTATCAACGATAACGTGTGGAATGGGACCCACTTAATTGAATACAATAAAAATTTTAAAGTGTCAAGTCAGTTAGCGATGACTTGTCGAATGGGGCCCACTTACTTGAATAAAATAATAATTTTAAGGTGTCAGGAACATTTGAATTTTTCCGTTAGGGTTGGGTTATAATGTTAATGTTAAAATTGTTAATGTCTGAATGTTTAGGTTAAACTTAATTAGTGAAAAACTTTAGGTCAAAAGTGACACTTTTGCCCAAAACGTATGGTAGGTTATTTAAAATCTGAAAAGTAAATATATTTTGGACATTAAAATATTTGTGAACTAAAAATTTTAATTTAATAGAATAAAAATATCATAAATTTAAGTAAAGATTCTTAATCATTAATAGTTGGTAATGGTAAAATAATGATTTATACAAATTTTGGAAATGGTATCAATATAATATAATGATATATGGTAAGTAGTACAAGATTTTAATTAGAAGTTTAACAATTATTATAGACATAGAACAACAATAATATTTCATAGCCTTACCCCTAACTAGTAGAGAGGTTGAATTAAAAATTCTTACACACAAAATAATAAATAAAGTTTCAAGCTGATTCCATCGATAAAAATTTGAAATAATTATTTTTTTAGATTCCAGGTGACATGAGAGTCAGCAAAGATAAATGAGTTCCCTATGTCTAGATTCCCAAGAAGGGTCTTTACATGTTTGAAGCCACCAATTGAAATAGTGAATGATCTTCCCTTAGGTGTGGGGTTGTTGACACCCTCTTCCAACAACTTCTTCGCTGTAACTAAACTTCTAGAGGATACAGTGAATGAGTCCCCAGATTTAGTATGGAAGACAACTTGATCAGATAAATTGCCAGTACAATAGGTTTCATCTAAAATAAAATTAGTATAGAACTTAGATTGCTAGTTTAGTAAAGCCATATAATGAACCCAAATTGGAACACATGCATACTTGATTGACCAGATATAGCCATTGGAATCGATTAATTTTCCAAAACAATCAATTTCTTTAATCCTTTATCGACCATTATGACATCACCCCTGCCTCCATTTCCGTCTATATTCTCTTGAAGATTCAAGGAAGCTTAACATAACATATCTTTTATACAATTAAATGTTCATATATATAGTAGGTTCATAATAGGAAATGAGACCTACATAATAAGGAAAGTGAGGTTGTTCGGATGATACTAAAAACCTTGAAGAAGAAGATCAACCATAGAAGGCAAACAATTATTAGTGTATGAAGAGGGGATTTGTTCTGCTTTGTTTTTTTTCCTTCAATAAGGATAATTTCGCCACATTCCTCCCAGCGAAATTAATTCCACCATTGAAAACTAGTCATCATGTTGACATTTCTCATTGAGTTATATTAAGACTTATATTCTGCAAAAGTGAATTTAGAATAAAATTCATTATGTTCAATGAAATTTTCGATGATAAGCGAAAGTACTATAGTTTAGTACTTATACATCTTCAATCTACCTAATGAGATGAAAGTTACCTTTATTAAAAAAAAAGTAATCCATTTACCCTTTATATCATATCTAAATTTTAGAATTTAAAGTAGATTACACATGACCATGTTTTTTACGTACAAAAATATAGTATTCTCCATATATGGTCATATTACTATTATTATAAAAAGTGTTAAATACTCTTTTCTAACTACCTTGAAGTTTACATATGTGGTGGAAACTCCAAATTGACTTCCTGTTGTTTTTGAAATGTGATGGGAAACATAGATACTCCTAGGTTGAGCTACATTGCATGCATCATCTATGTTCTTCACAGCTGCTTGAATCTGTTCTTCACTTATTTTCCTATATCATCGGACCGTAGCCCGGCATTCAACATTAGAGTTGAGTATCACTTTTCATTTACATGCAAATGCACATTCAAAACACATTTGTCATTAGACTGGGGTTCAGCATTTAACAATCATATTATGCACACTTATTTCATCTCATTCACATACAAGTAGCACTTCAATATCCCAATCAAATATCACATCATCAGACCTTCTGTCCGAAAACCAACACGTTAATCACATTCATACAAGCAGTCAATAGTCAATCAATACAAAAATTCAAACAATGAAATGAGACCATCTAGGTCTACTCATAGTAAGCTCCAGATTAGCATTTGCTTCCAATTTCTAGGAACGCCTGAATGCGTTCATTTAGCCTGCACAACCCATTTATGCAAGATACACATACATCACAATTTGTACAATCACAAGTGTTTAATAATGCACATGACTGAAATGAAATATGTATAATGCATATTTATGACAATCCCGGGTATTTTACTAATAATTTATTTACAGAAACATTCCCATTTCAAAACTCATCTAAGTATAATTCATACTTAGGTTTATGCCTCACTAAACCCATTAAAATCTCCATTCCATTCCATTGACTCACTTTAGAAATTTTCCAGAACACTTTTTCGGGGTCTACTTTGCATAATAAAACTAACAAGGTAAATGGAAAAATTGAGCAACACTTCCTTCTAGAAAGTTGTACTCCAATGTCTTAAGTTTCTATTGAAACCAAAATCACTCAATTTGATTCAGTAATTTGGAAGGTATGCCTCAAAAGATTTTGGACTATTCTTGTCCTCAAACAGTGTACAATATCCAAATTTCCATCTAGAAATTCAATATTTTAGAGACTGAATCATAATTATACTTCTTGAGACAATTTGTAGACCTATATCTCTAGGTTACTCCAATTTAAAAATCACCTCATTTGAAATCCTATAGTTCCAGATATGGTCAAAATACTGAAAGGTGTTCAGTAGGAATAATCTTGTTTACATTGTTCCAACAAACTCCCACATTTCCATTTGATCAAACTTTCTCAATTCAACACCAATTACTCCAAATTTTCATTTAGAGTAAGAAAAATGTGTTAGAAATATTTTTCTTCAAGAATCAAGTCATTTGGAGGTCAGATGATGAAGTTATGGCCAAAAGATTCAACCATGTCTATGATCTCAATCATTTCAAACCTACTTTGGCGCGATTGTCATAACTTTCACAAATGATGTCTGATTGGTATCGTTTTTAAACTGTTTGAAAGAGAACTTCGAGATCTACAGCATTCATGCAGACCTTAAAGTGAGATTTTGCCTTTAAAAGAGCTAAAAATAAGATTTACTGAAGTTGTCCCGAGAATGTCCGTTTAACAGACATGCATGTCTGTTTAACGAACATTGTCGGTCTTAAGGGTGCTTTTTCACCCGAGAAAGTCCGTTTAACGGACATCCATGTTCGTTTAACGGACATACACTGGCCTGGGGGTCTTTTTAGACCCAAGAAGGTCCGTTTAATGGACATATGTTTCACAAAACTCCCTCCAAAGCCTCTCCAATGGTTCCTACACTCATTCTAACATCAAATGCACCCATAATCTTCTCAAATTCACCTCTTCTAGCACAAAACCACTTCATATCAACTCAAACACCAATTAGATTTTATTAATCCCTCAACTCTCAACTCATTTCAATCATCATATTCAACTACACCTTATCACTCAAAAATTTCTATCTTTTTTCCATAACATATCTTATTCCTAAGTATCAAGCACTTCATATTCAAAATTCATCATTTCAAGTTGATGACTACTTTATGCATACCTCAAGCTTAGCTCAACATCCTCCATACCCAATTCATATATTTGTTCATAAACACCCAAAATAGAACACAAACATAAACATTCATCCAAGATTTTGCTGCATTCAGTTCTCATTTTCATATCAAAATTTGAGACTCTTAAAAGTAGAATTTAATTTCAATGTCTTCATAAGAAATGTATCCATATGTCTCTAGTTTAATACAAACAAAGAATCACCTCAATGGAACAACTATAGAAGGAGTTATGGCTAAAAGACTGAAGCATACTCAGAGATCATATTGCTCCTAAATTTTTTTTCCAGATTTTCAAACTTTCAACATTTTACTTCTAACTCATCTTATACCTAAATTTTCTCTTCCATTTCATTTCCTCATCATTATCTACCCAATTCGCTCAATATATCAATCACAAACAATTCATGATCTATATTTGATCATTAACCCAAAAAAAGAGCATCAAACATGTACCCCTTCATCATAATTTTCTGTACTCACCCTAACCCCATCATATGCAACATCTAACTTCCAAAACATCTCTATAACACATTATACATCATTAATCATCATACATATAGAAAAGTAAGAAATTTACCTAGGCTTTTCATCATTCACGACATATACATACACAAAACACTATTTCATGTCATTAACCTCTAACTATCACCATAAATGTTTCATTTAACCAAACCCATGATATTTAACAAGCTACTTACTTGATTTAGCTCCACACTCTTCAAAATATCACTCAACCCTAGCTTCCAAGCATCCCACGTTCTTCATCTTCTAAAGGTGGTGGGGTTGGGTTCTTTAATGACAAAGTGAAGAAGAAGATGATAGCAAAATGATGATGGTAAATGGAGGCAAGAACAAGCTCCAACGTTGGTGAGTTGAGAAGTGATAGGAGAAAATGAAAATGGAGAAGAAGAAGAGAGCAAGTCACGAAGAAGGAGAGGAAAACAAAGATAAAAACACTCATTTGGTCTTTAATGTCACTTGTCACATGTCCAATTCTTATGGCTTTAGATGGTTCCTTTCGTTAACTAGTCCAATCAATTTCAATTGTCATTAACTACTCCAATTGTCTCCCAATCTTCACTGGCACTTGTCAATAAATCCTAAAGTCATTTATCAAAATTTCCATTGCCATTTGACAATAAATTCTACTACTATTTAACAATTGTTTTGTCACTTGGAATTTTCCTAGTCCAAAATTACCCCAAATTTTTAGAAAATTTCCTAAAATTCTCCAAGAATTCTAAATCAACAATTACACTCTCCAAATCAATTTCCAATACAAACAAACCACAATTTTCAATAGCAATCACATTTATAAATAATTTTACCCGGAATGTAAATGAATTCTTGTACAATCATTTTCATGTGCAAAATTCCCTATTGACATGTATGTATATGCTATATTATGCATGAACATGAACTATGTTTTCTAATCTCTCAGTAATCTCTCACATTTACTCATTTAGCCTTAACATGGGTAACAAGATGTTACACCATGGGATTATATGACCGAGAGTACATAGAGACACCGCATTACCGAGAATTACGTATAGAATTGCCATGTGGGTGGCCTGCACAACACTTCTGGAGTAGACTCAGCACAGAGGATGACTACAACCCTCGTATGCCAAAGGCTTCAACATTACATAGTCTAAGACTCAAGTGCATACATGGTATTCTAAGTCATATGTTGAGTGGTCGAGGTGACAACTGGCGAGTAGTTGATAATATGGATATTTTCTACCTCTAGAGCATGAATGAGCCGATGCGTATACATTTGAGACATTCTCTTGTCTAGTTCGCATATCGGATGGGAATTTTTGATCAGCTACCACTGATGCTAGAGATGACAAATATGAGGCACACTATTTGACTATAATGCATAATATGCGCATGGTTCGTCGACATCGGGGATCTATGGGATACGAACACTTACTTGTAAGGGAACCTAATGAGCCATTAGCATCAAAACAACCTCAATCTTCACCATCACAAACAGGAGGACAAACACCGAAGGAGTTTCATCCAGACCAGCAGACTATAGCTCGATTGGAGAGACGACAAGCAAAACTTACAGATCGAATGAGCAGGCTTGTGACTTCATCAGATCGGATGAGAGACTTAATGGAATCAATAACGAGCCATCTCGGAGTCACTTGTCCGATTCCACCATCTTGTGATGGCAACTCATCTACAGATCCTCCAAGTAGCTAGGATCATCATCAGGAGCACCCATCCTTCTCAGATCAACCATGATCAGGTGATGCTTAAGATGTTTTGATTTGTATCTTGTTTCTTATTATTTATCCTTTGTATATGTTTTAATTTTTCTTGTGGTTAATTATTTTTTCTGTCTAACATTATGATTAATGACACTTTTATTATTATTTTATTTAGTGTTATTTTTATTTCCTTTATTTATGTTTATCCTTTCTTTTTCTTTTATTTTGTAAGGATAAGTTAACATTGGATGGATCAAATCAAGAAATCGCCGCAATCAGGAAAATATCAAACAACTCTCTTACTTGCATATTTAATTGTATTATGTACATTAAGGACAAAGTACAATTTTAAGTGTGGGGATGGGACTAAATTTTTAAACTGAATTCTTCAAGTTTATTATAATCCTGATTAGAAATTTCATTAACTGATATCTTGAATTAGTTGAGATATGTCCATGATTACTATATGTTGTTATTGCATATTAATTTGAATTGGTGTGCAAAAGGATGATAGTTAAAGTGAAATTAATTTTCTAAGTCATATTTTTTGCAATTAATTAAATAATTAAATTGAATGAGAGTGCATATTATTTACACTCATATACCCAATTTTGTCATGAGCTTTTGAGCCTAAAACGCAAATTTCATAAAATTTTTAAAGCTCTTGCTATCATTCTTTTATGAGATATCTTAAATAGTAGGACAATTCTAGAATTTTCTTTTGTTATGCACGTTGAGGCCATATTTGTTAAATTAGAAGCATTGCCATGATGAAGGCACTTAGATTCACTAACTTGTTTAGCCTATTTCTTTGAAGACTACCACACCCTTAAATTTACCTTTAGGAATAACCCAGTTGAGCCTTAGTCTTTTTTATTGATTTTACCCACATATTAACCTTATTCCTATCTTTCTTTCAAGACCTATTTACCATTTTGAACCTTGAAGGTTATTTACATTATTTATTTATTTGTTGAGACTTGAAATTGGTGAAAGGTCCATTATCAGTTGAATTATGGTACTGAATGCTTAAAATATTTTATTGTGAAAGAAAGAGTATCTAAAAGAAAAGAAGTAAAAGTAAATAGTACAAACAGAGTTACGTTGAAAGTCTTATAATATTTCTTGTAGTAAATTTCCTTCACTTACCCCCTTTATCCCAATCATACCCTACCTAAGGCCCTTTACAGCCTTTACAAAGACCTTTTGATTTTCTTTCTAGTTGTATGTAGGTGGTAAAGATGTGATTTTGCTACAAGCCTATAGTAAGAATTCCGCAATGCATTGATTGAGAGTCCTAACACTTTTCACCCTAAACACTTGAGTGCAATGAGTAAAATCTTTTTGAGAGTGTGAAGAGATATGCTTTTGATTTCAATGGAATTGTTGATGTGATTACTATTAGTATTACTTAGGAAGTTAGTTTTAGGATAACTTGATTATGCTTGTATATTAATTTGATTCGATAGGATATGATGATGTATAGCATAAATGGACAGGTTAAAATTGATGATGGATTGATGTTATAAATTTATAATTTTGATTATAGTTTGCTGAGGACATTAAGTGTGGGGATATTTGATAAATGGTTAATTGATACCCCATATTTAATGTATTCTTGCTTGATATTTTATACTTTTGGTATATATTTGGTACTTAATTTGTTTCAAGTATGTTTACAGAGTATAATTGCCTTCACGAACTTAAAGGAAAAGAATTCAGACGAAAGTGTGACGTAAAACAGAGAATGAGCAATCTGGAAGGATTGCACAACCGTTCATTTTCACACGATTGTGCATTTTCGTGATACTCGGCGAATTCCAATTTTACATGATCCAATGCACAACCGTGCATAACCTAAAAACCTAAATTTTCATATAAAATCGACATTTCAATGGTAGTTCAAAGGAGGAAGCAACAAGCATCATTATTAAAAGTCCATAGGCAGTTCCAGAGGTGATTTGGAACTTAAGAAGTGGGAGGCATGGAGTTTTTATCAACAAATTTATCAGAATGCAAGATCGGACATCTACATTGTTAAAATACAAGATAGAGAACAATTAGGGATATTTAGAATTATGATTTCATTATTTTCTATTCTATTTTCTGTATATATGCATATGATTTCATGTTCGTCGATGTAAAGCTAAATTTTTAGTTAGTATTTAGACTAGACGAACCCTAGTTGATACCAAAGCATGTTTTGATTATTTTGTGAATGCAATTGAGTTGGTTGATTATTGTGATCTAATTATCTGTTTTATTATTATCTTTAAATATGATTTATTAGAGTTAAATCTGATTTCATACTTAAGGATTGAGAAATCCTAGGTTTGAATAGATCTATGATAATTGGAAAGAGTTTATTATAATCTTAGAGATAGGATAACATAAATCTTCTAGATTAGGGTCAAACCTAATAGAGGGATTCATAATATGGTAAAGCAATCTTATAAGATTTAACATGAGTAATTCGATTAGAAACCTTAGGAATCTCCACGTTCCAATTATTCAACAACATAATTACATAACAAACAATCAATCAGTTAAGAGTTTAGGGGGATTCAACGCCTCGATACTAATTATTTAATATTGGTAATTAACTTAGTGAACCCACAATTCTTTGCTTAAATTGAGTTGCTTGTTTACTTGATTTGCTTAATTTTAGTTTTCTTAATTCAAATAAAATCAATTCTTAGGCTAGATAATAGAACAACAATAATTACTAGTACTCACCGTCCTTGTGAGATCGACCCATATTTGCTGGTACTAGCTACAACTAAACCATGCACTTGCAGTATTAAATATTGACCACTCACAAAATAAGATCAATCAAATTCCTATAATTTCATCTTGCCAGCCAGTCTTGATCACTTTGCTTGTAGGTTTCTAGGGGTAGGTTACTGGGATATCTATCCTCTCCATCTCACCATTTTCCTCTAATCTCATCACTAGTAAGCTATCTGGCAACATTAAGTTCTTTATTTCTACACATAATTTGGCATGGCTTTTTTGTTAGTAGTATAGGAAAATCAACCAATAAAACAAATAAGCGTTGTCAGGACTTCAGAGATGAAGCAAATACAAATAGCATTTCATTTGCACTTGTTTAACAACTGAAACATCCCTAAATCAAGTTGAAGTTACATATATAAAAATATGTAGAATTTCTTAATGATTTTTCCTAAAATGGCGCCGTTCATTTGGATGGGAATCTGCCTTCGGAGGGATAACGTAGCCATTAAGCAGGTCATGAATTTTGGAATATGTCATGACTTGTGAAGGGTCACCCCCACCACTGCTCTGTGACGTCCTTGAACTCTCTTGGAGCTTAATTTTCTCAAATATATGCTGCTTCTCTGCTTCAGCTTCACTTAGCCGAAGCTTCAAATAACTGCTAGCATATTCTTCCTCTGATTTGTCAGTATGAGCAAGAGCAATTCTTTTTAGTCCCTCAGCCTCTCGTTTTGCCTCATGGGCCTTAAGCTGGAACATATCAGCCTCTGCCTGCTTGAGCCTGACAATTCTCTCCAGCTCTTCTATCTGCAGTTTTTTCATTTGTCTTTCCTGCTTTAATTTTGATATTTCCTTGGTCTTTTCTTCCAGCTTCCCATCACAAGCTTCAAGTGCCAATTTAGCTTTCTTCAACATTATCATCTTTTCATCAGCTACCTTCTCCATCTTCCTCACAGCCTCATGCACCACATCTGATATTCGGTTGCATGCCTGTTGTGGGGCTACCAACCCTCCACCCTCCCCATTTTCCAAGCTCTTTGGAGAGTCCATCTCAAGCTCTTCAAGGGCAAACAAAAATCTTGTTTCAATTGCAACGCAATAGAATAAATTGCAAGTAATGAGTTTGTTTACATAGGCGATCATCTGGCTAGCTGGAGTCAGTTGACTGAAACTGCTACATGAAGTCCCGTGGGTAAAATTACAGCCAAGAATGATTTAAAGAGACAAAAAGGAGTTTCTATATCAATGATAAGAAAATAAAACACAAAAATGGAAAGATGTTAAGATAACACCGAATCTTCATGCAAATTGAAAAGAATCAGTTGAATGAACCACCAAAAACAATAGACGAGTTCAACATTACTCAGCTCATCAAAATCCAATTATAATAGTCTTTCCTTTTGTAACCGATGTATTAAAAGTTACATTTTAAGTTCCTCGTACAGCCAGCTCTCTTAATGGATCCAATAAAATATTTTACGTTTTCTATGATCAACTCTATTTTAGCTATTTGGTGACTCCTCCTCAGGAGACTAAATAATCCATTATGTCTTTGCCAATTGAATCAATGTTATTGGTTCTGAATCTTTTAGTATTTTATATATCTCTAGATGATATGATGGGTCAATTATTTGCTTCATCAATTCCAACAATGCAAGCTGTTTAGAAATGATATGTAAAACCCTAAAAGTGATTTCCATGAATTTATGGTGTGACACTAACGATTTTGTTTGTTAAAAACCATACGAATAATCCCTCGTTCTTGTTATAAATCCTAGTGGTGATTTCTAAAGCTATCTTTTTTTTATTGCTCATTCTTAAATTCGAGCATCCTAATTACAGTTATAGGTTTCTATTTAACACTATTGAAATCTTTTGTGTCAGTCCTACATCAAGTATATAGAGCGCCACACTCTTGAAATTACTTAAGTGTAGACAATTAAATATTGGCCGCAGTAAGTAAAAGCCAGTTCGTCAGCAGCTCAAGCGGGAATGCACAGATCAATGCCCTTTCTTGCATGCTCTGATTAAAAATTTCATCAAGTTGTACTAATAAAAAAAAAGAAAATCTTAGCAGAAGTCATACCTTGAAAGAACATCAACATTGCTCCACAAGCTGTCGTTTCTGCAAGTCCACCCTTCATTTTTTCCAGGAGATCCTCACTCTTCCAGAATAGTTTCCTCCCTCTAGAGTCTTCGCTTCCTCGGAATATCCTGCGGACAAAATCAAGTTCTCTCATCAGAGACTCTTGATTCCAGGTTGGTGCACAATGTTGGAAAACATCTTTCACCCAACCCAAAAAGTCTGACGTACGGTTGCAAGCTCGACATCTGAAAAGCATTCCAGTTGGGCCAGTTCCATTCTTAGCAGATGGACCCATATATATTTGACCATCACAGATAGCACAATCGGTGTGAGTCCAATGAGAGCATAGATGGCAACCAATCCAACGACAAGTATTCACTTCAAAATCAAACTTGTTGCAGATGACACACATGCAGAGATTGCAGAAACCATTTCTGTTGGTACATAAGTCACAATTGCAATCATCAGCTGGGATCTGGTTTTGGCAAGCTATGTTTCTGCACCTCTTAAACACAAAGACCTCAATGAGGGAAGCTTGAGAGAGACGGATGTTTGGAAGCATAAATGCTTGAATTCCAGTATTTATGGCAACAAGTATTTCAAGTTGTACTCGGTGAGCTCTAACCAATGTTTTAGAGTTCAAATCAGATCTTTTCTGAACAAGCTTCTGCAGAGCGAAAAATTCTTCTCTGCGCTGTGAATCACCATTTCCTTCAAGTATAGCTCGAAGGCCAGTTTTCAGATCTTCCAGAAACTTATCAGGCAGACGATGCATTTTATCCGAGATCACATCAACCTTTTCTATTGCAATGTCACAAAGGAATATCTTATCTTCGGTAGAGAAATGGCAATTGACAGGCTGTTCAGGGCAATCAGTCTCTGCTTGGCATTTCTCCATCTTCTTTCCCAAGATAGCATCAGTAGTGGGCCATGTTTCCTGTGAACTGGAACTTTTGGTAGGCGAATCATGGTTATTATCTGAGTTTGATCTACATTCCTGAGCCTCTGGAGACAGGCGGCGATCAGAAGAAACTAAGGAGAATGGTATTTGTAGTCCTGCAGTGCTCGGTTGCTGACATGGAGGCAGCATTTTCTGGGAAGACTGGTAGTGGATGTTAGAGGCAGAAGATGTCCCGATCATCAGTCTGGCACTCTGGCTTAACCTGTCATTTTTCCCCACATTTGTAAAACATTAAGTCAACACTCAAAACTCATAAAACGAAAACTTCCATGGTCATGGGATTTGATCTATCCTCCTCACAGTCACAGCTATAATACAGGAAAATGAACTTCAAAATTCGGCTAAACAAGAAAAATTCATGCAATTAAGGAAAAGAAAAAACAAAGCAAACTCCTCATGTTAGCTCACAGAAATTCTAAAATTTTCAGTTTGCATACTTATTCAACAATTCAAGTCACCCAAGTTCAATACTAGCACATCAGATAAATTTACCAAATATAGTTCAAAATCGAAGCAGATAAAAAGCAAAAAAAAAAGATAGGAAACATCCAAGTCAGCGCTTTCATACAAAAATTTTTGCCTCCAATTTATCAGCAACCAAGCAGAAACCCTCAGAACAGAACAAAAGAGCCGGAAAGGGAACTTACCCGAGGAAGGAAAAATGAACCGGATGGATGAAGATAGATAGAGAGAGAGAGAGAGAGGGGTGAAACTGGGAAATGGAAGATCACGGCACAGTAATAGAAAGATGTGAATTTGACCATTTTGCCTCTACTGGGGAAGCCTCTTTTACTTTTAGTGGAAGGGACTCGAATGGAAACAAAAATGGAAAGAGGGATGAAGTGTTCTTATTCTTCTTGTCGATTGGTTGGGTTGGGCGACCACTTGCATTGTCATTTTATGGGGATTAGAGAAGTTTGTTGTAATTAATTTAGGCCTAGTCAAAAAGCTGGTCGTTGAGCTCGTGCCATCACCAAAGCTTGTCCATGGACAGTGCTTCTCTTGACCTGAATATCGTATTTCACGCTCTTCACTTGCGGGATTCTTAAAAAAAAAAAAGAATAAGAAGAAGAAGAATAATGCGATACTTTCACCTTGCCAATCTACTGCTTCATTATTCCAAGAGTAATTCCAAATTGAGTTTAAGAGCATTAAAAGTTTAAAAATAATTATTCAAGAAATTGATTCCCAACCCCTTTTTTTTCAAGTGTATACAAAGGATTAAATACACTAGAACTGGTACGGTTTGGTTTTTTCCATCTCAACTGTGATGTTTTGAAAATTAGCACTCACTCTCCTTTATCTTACTACATTACATTTATATAGTATTAGAATTTTTTAGTTTCAGTAAAATGAATAAGCGAAAAATTAATGTAATATGACATGTCTAACAGTTAAACAATATTATAGAAAGGTAAACAATATTTTTCTCCATATTTTTGTTTGTAAACCCCTCTTACATCATTTTCAGTACTTCATAGATAATGCTGGGAAATTGGGCAATATCGAAACTTTTTTGTATTTTAATTTCTTGAAAAACAAAATAACTTTAATTTTATAAAATAATTAACCATTAAATCATAATAAACCATAAATATTAATTCATACTTCATTCCGAAATTTAATCATACTCTTGTCGTATCTTTAAATAGTTTCCAAAATAAGCTCATCTCAACCATTGTAACTGCATAAATATCCAACTTCTAATGATATTCACAAAACGAGTTAAGAGAACTCTATAACTGTTACAAAGAGGGTTAAATAACGAATGTTAGTTTCATTAGAGTTTAAACCTATTTATAATAGCTATTGAACATTTTAGTAATTTAATTGTATTTAAATTATCATTTAAATTAAACCTTAATGAATAATTCTAATTAAATACTAATTATGCTCAAATATCAATCATATCTTATGTGACTCCTAAATCCTTTAGGTGACAATTCTTGTCAAAACATATCTTATATGTTATTCATAACCTTACCTCTAATTTTATGTGATCATGAGTTTACTCATCCAAATCACACAAATTTAATTCAGTAGGACTGACATATTTGAGTTAAAGTCACCTTGAGTTTGCTCAACATGTCTAACAATAAATAGAACTCTGGTTTAATTTTATAATAATGGACGATAACAATTATGTTCAAAATATGTACTTAATATTTTTAATGAAGGATTTAATTTTGTTAGCCTTATCAAACG
>JANIHZ010000006.1:43718976-43733726 GCA_027478365.1 Erythroxylum rufum | reverse complement strand
TAGTATTGCCGGCGAGCATTTTGAGTTATTTTTTAAACTTATAAAATATTCATTAACTTTTTAAAAAATTACAAAAAATAGTTCAAGGCTGTTGAAATAATTATAGATAACATGTGAAGAAGAAGAAGAAGAAGAAGAAGATAATGTAGTTAGAACATTGACCTTAATCACAACCTTAAGAATAAGAACTTAAACCGAAAGAAAAACAAAATTTCAAACTAATTGAAGGTTAAAAACTACCTAGAGAATGTTAAGCAGCTACAATTGTGGTAGCAACAAGGCTAGTCCATTTACCTTCAAATTTTATATATTACAATATATTTTGAGATTATACTAAAATTTTATAAAATTTCAAAACTATTTTATAATTTTAAAAACGTACAAAAATAATTTTAAAACTATTTTATAATTTTAAAGTGATTCCAAATGTTTGGAACGTCTGTATGGCTTAGGCCTCTTTATTGGAAAGAAGAGGATGCCTACTCTATCCGTATACTTTCGCTTAACCCAAGCACTCCTCATCCGTCTCTCCTCTCTAATAAGAGTTTCGTTGAGACAAAGTTTCAGAAAATGATTTCAACTATGGGTTAATTAATTAGTTAAATCCCCGTAATGTATCTTAAATTGAATTTTTTATTTGGAAATGGAGAAATAAATGCCAGCATGTACACAAAGCTACGCGGCGCATCAACCCCCCCGCAGCCGCTAGTCCACCACGAGTGCAACGTGCAACACAACAGCCCAGCCAGTCATTTCACATGCAAGCATAATTCATATTATATCAAGGGAAAGTGAATTATATGGTACCACGTGGAGATGGAGACAGGATACTTTCTCTGTACGGTAAGAAGGAACAAATTGCAACTGCTCATTTTTCTTCGCCTATTCTTATCAGTTAAGTATCTGGATGCTTTTATTTCTTTGGTTTCGATAAGCATAGTGGACACAAAGTCGGAGAAGGAAGTCATGCAGAGATTGGTTGACACCATCCTCGCTGTTACCAAAGAGTCAGTCTTTACGTTTTCCCTCCTACTTTTCTGTTATGTGTTTTCATTTCTTCATAGCCTTTTGGTTCATGTTGAGTTTTTTTTCCTCTTTTCTCAGATTTTGGAATAAGATAGAATTGGGTTTTGGATATTTTCGCTGTCTGGAACTTCTTGAGTGGATAAGAATAATTTGTTTTCGGGTTTGGGTTGCAGGTCAGTCAAGACGTTCACCTACGAGTCCTTGAACCATATCGTGAGGCTTATCAATGGTTTCTCAGCACTTCTATTGGCCATTTTGCCTGGGAAGACAACTATTCTCGAGGGTCTTCATGGGTGGGAGCTTAGGCCAAGTTTTCGGGGACCCAGATTCCCACGGTGGATGGAAAAGTAAGTTTCAAAAACTTTGGACCTTTATTTCATTAACCTTGAAGTCGAGCAAATAGATTTTAGGTTCAATACATCCTACTCAACTATTCATCGTGTTTAGTGGGAGATGGATCTTTTAGTGGTAATTATGTTGAGGAGTTGCGGTTTGGTAGCTTATCTTGGATTATGATAAGGCCGTGACATGTAATTGTTAATATCTTAATTATGAATTATGTAAATACGAAAAGTAGCAACCTTCCAAGCAAGGATAAGCTAGAATTTGCCATCCCATGTAGGCATAGAAGCTTTATATGACAGAAACCGGGCGTCAGCTGAACCTGAGTGGCAACAGTCCCCTTTGTTTCCTAGTCAGTTCTCTTGTTAATATTAGTCATTCTTAGTGGTTAGCTGAGTAGATCTTAGTATCTTTGGTCTTCTTCTCTTTGGTCACCTCTTTTTCACTCTTTTGTAAAGCCTTAGGCTTCTTTAATCAAATTATCATTCAATTTTCAAAAAAAATAAAATAAAATTTGCCATATAGGTTCCTAACTAAATATTGTAACTCACTTTAACATGTTTAGATTGCCACAGTGGATTGTAACCCTTATTGGGTATGATTTGACAATCTAATGGAGCAAGTATCAATTAACTTAATATCAAACTTTTGTTGTTATCTTTAAAAAAATGTCCTAACAACTTCAAAGTCAGTCCCATATTGAAAGATTTGGGTAAGTGGAACGCTTGAATTTTTAATGAAATAGCAATATAAGGTCAAGTGATAGGACTAAATGTTTCTTCATTCCTTTTACTTTTTCTTTGTGCTTCCATGAATCATGTAAGTAGCTTTAGAGGACTGTATGTCAATGTTTAACAAAGCATGTCAAGGTCCTTGAGGCTTTTATTTGAGAAATAGACAATAGCCGGTATAGGGACTAAGAAAATGCAATTCTTCTCTTAATGGTATATATTGGCTTCTCGTGAAGACTGGTTTCTACTAATAATATGTAATTAAGATTGTCTCAAACTTAAAGGAGTCTGTTTGATATTGGGAAAATTATCTTCTAGAACATCATCGAGGCTACTACATACACTTCATGTGTCATTGTCATGTTGCATTTTTTGTCCTTTTCTTTATTTGGAGAATCACGTAAAACAAACATACACTCCTAAGTTATTGATTTAGGACTATGAATAAATTAAATTAACTGGAAACATTTACATGTAGAACAACTAGGTCATGAAAAGTTGATCCAGTCCCAATGGCATTGTCTAATTTTCCAGTGCTTAGCCTCTAAAGAGAAAATCCAACTTATCTTTTCCTCTCATTGGCTCAGAATTTCTTATTAGTTACCATCTTAACCGGCCTTTTTCACTGTCAAGTCAGCTATGGCAGTCAGAATAGTGTGTGTAATTTTCTATTTTCTATTTCCCTTATATAATGATAAGGCAAACAAGAGAAACAAGATGAAGATGTGCTCAATAAACAAATCTGAATTGTAACATGAGTGGTCCAACATGGTTCTCTCTCCTTTTTGTGTTTTTAAGTTCTTTACACCAACATGGGAAAGGTAAGTAGTAGAGGGAAGAGGAATAGAAGAGAATAATTCCCATCAGGGTGTGCGATTGGGGGCTCTGTGCTTGTTGTATGCTTGTGTGTGTGTGTGTGTGTGTGTGAGAGAGAGAGAGAGAGAGAGAGAGAGAGAGAGGTGGAGTGGGGAGGATGGAAGAGGTTGTGAGGGGCCGGATGTGAAGAGGAAAAGAGACTGGATGAATGGGGCATTTAATACTACACGAGAGAGATGAGATGGACTTTAATGGAAAATTTTTCATGAGCTACAATTTTGCTATGATTTATGAGGAGTGGCAAAATAGGATGTTTAGGGAATTCTGGTGTGTTTACAATAGTTAGGGTGTTAGGTTTTATCCTAAACACCTATATAAAAAAATATAAATATATATATACATGACAGATAATAAAAGCATAATTACACAAACAACCCTATGTCTATCTAATACTATCAACACTCCCCGTAAGCAAAAGTATAGATATCATAAATGTGCAGTTTAGTATAAAGATATGATACTCTCGGTCCCTCACAATGACTTAGTGAAGATCCGCTAATTAGTTTGCATAAACTTCGTAACCATTTCTTTAGATATAATCTTCTTCCTGATGAAATGGCCATCCACTTCAGTATATTTTGTCCTTACGTGATAGACTACATCAGAGACTATATGCAGTACTGCCTAATTGCACATACCAATCTCATAGGCTTAAGTGGAATATATCTAGGAGAATAAATCCCATTCTCCTCTCGTAAATGGTGTGGTCAAAATAGTTCACAAGCTGCTCACAAAATACCATAAATACTCAACTTCTATGGTTGAGTGAGCTAGCAAGTTCTGCTTCTTTCTTTTCCAGGAAATTAAGTTTCCCCTTAGAAATATACAATAACTTGAAGTAGAACGTTTATCAAACTGTGGGCCTGCTTAATCAGCATTTGCATATTCTGATATCTCAATATATCCATGATTACAGTATAATAGTCTTTGTCCAAGGGCGCTAACGACACTCTCTTATCTGTTCTAGCACTGGTGACTGCTCCTCTCCAGCACCAACCACTATTTTTTCAGAAGAGTCCTCTCTCTCCTTCATATTTCACCAGTGCCTCCTCTCTTTAGTTTTATTGCATCTGGACTGCTCTGATATCATGTTGAGGGAATATTGGTGTATTTAGGAGAATTTAGTGTGTTAAATAACATTTATACAGTACATACACATGCAAATTATAAAAGCTTAAGAACACAAAGGGTCTAATAGTATCAACCCAGCAATACATGTCTTTGTGATTTAATATAGCCTTGAATTCTTTTGATTAATACCTGCAGCCTCTCCTGATATGAGAATGTGTTCATTCTTTCTTAAAAATTTAACTACTACTTTGCTTGCATCAAGCTGGTGGGTTGTCTTTTAGATGTGACCTTGGTTCCAAAATTTAATAAGGGATTTCAAAGTCTAAACCACCTACCTCCGATAATTTGTGGTGTAATTAGTTCCTTCTCGATTTATGTTTCATTTTTAAAGATCACGTGCCTCCAAAATTTTAGTCCTTATGAATCTTAAAATAATATAATTGAACCCAATTATTCTGCAAAACCTTGTATGTATTTTCTATTAGCATGGTGAACCTATGGTTCCTTGGTTATGTTCAGTTGCAGTATGTGATCCATGAAGTTTTACTTGATTTAACCCTATGGGACTTGTTTCAGAAAGGTGAAACTATTTGCTTGATGTTCCTTTTTCTGAGGTATATCTAACTGTAATCGTATTCCTCTACTTAAAAACAAATGAATCCAATACCTTCATTTCTTTGTAATCATCACTTCTTGGAGGTAAACAAGCTTGTTTTATGCCTATGATAAGGCTTCTGCTGCTAGCAGATGGTGCTAGGGGTGCAGTGATCCTCAAGGGCCAGGATGGAGATTCTCCCTAATCACCAACCTAGAAAGGGGGCAAAAAAAAAAAACATCTCATAGATTTGCAGTCATCTTCCTCTTCACCTTCCCCCTTCTGATCGTGAAAGGTTGATGCCAATTCACTTCTGGATTAGTTGGTTACAGACTGTAGTCAGTGATGAATTTTCATCTCAAAATTTCCATTTGACTTTCATTTTGATATCATAGTGACTTTGCATTTTAATGATGTAAACAGTCCAACTTTCATCAGTAATTTATGTGCGTTTATGAATTTTTTTTGTTGGTTCCTACTTTGGCACTGAAATTTCCTCTATTCATTGATCTTGACAGTGGGGTGTCCTCCTTCAACAAATTCATTCACGAGCTTTCTCTTGATTCTGATAGTTCAAGCGCGGATTACTCATCAACAGAAGAAGATGGGGATGCCATGTGTCCTCCATCACCATCATCTCAAAGTTCAAGGAGCTCCTGCATGAGTACAAACACCAAGAATGACAGGCATTCGACTGGGTGGATGATTTTTTTGTTCTGTTGGATTCTGTTTCCTTTGAAATTTTTACTGGGGTTACCACTTCGACTTTGTCATCTATTTTATGTTAGAAACTCAACAGCCCTATCTCCAAGGGGATCTCACCGACCTTCACGTTTACATTATTTTAGAAAAATAAATACTCCAAATGATCATATGATTCACCACACTACTGACAAAAGACGTGGAGTCATTGAGGTGTCTGGAACAACTTTGATATTTGTATCTTTGCTTAGTTGTTATTTTTCTCCCTTGTGAATTATTAAAATTGTTCCCTTTTTATGAAATCTTTGGATGTCAGGATCTTCACCTAGCAATTGAGATTGCAATAGAAACAATATTTGATTTCTTTCACAAAGCTGTGCATCTTCTTCTTTCACCGTCAGAAGTTATAAAAGTGCTATGCAGATGGCTGTCATCTCAGGGAAGTGGTAGTGAAGATGCTTGTGATGAAAACTCAGATGGCTATGTCCCTGCAACTACACTTGGAGAAAGCAATCCAGATCTGATAGAACAAAAAACCTTCCATCAGTCTCTAAATACAGATGCTCGAACTTGTCAGGATGTCATAAGAGAGCTTGGGTAAGTGCGATCTTATAGTCAACATAGACTAATTTGATTGAATTTGGTCTAAAACTTTTTCTTGCACTCTCTACATTAGGTATCCTTATGAAGCTATTCGTGTGTTCACTTCCGATGGATATGTTCTTCTTTTAGAAAGAATCCCTAGGTAAGAGCAACTTATCCAATTGAGTGTGAAGTTGTTTAGATCATGCTGTTTGATTTGTTAAATTTGATGATGCAGGCATGATGCAAGGAAGGCAGTTTACTTGCAGCATGGGATTTTGGATTCTTCTATGGGGTGAGTTCCCCCTTGCTTGGATATGACTGCTTAAGGGAAAAAATGGATCCACCTTCTTTAATTCTGAGGAAGGAATGGCTTTCTGCTTCTTGTTTTCCTTTAGTTGTTATTTGTCTAGGAAACATTAGCTCTTTCACTTGCCAACATTTGTAGTGGTGGTGAAAAGCATTGTTCCTCCTCTCTGTTTTTGAATGTCATGTTTTGTTGGAAAAAGAGGACTTAAATCAAGGACAAATCTGAACACAAAGTGTGATGTATTGTGTTAAAATATTTCAGATAACTATATATGTTAGAGAACTATGTGTTAAGATGACCAAAATTGATTTTTAGTCAATTTTTAGCTTTTACGTCAAGAGGAATTACTTTTTTATAGTAAAAGGTGAAAATGCAAACGTTTTCAACCATTAAAGTATAATATATGCAAATCCTAAGGTTAGCATCATTCCTGGTTCCTGGAAAGGTTATCAAATGTTAGGGGTTGACCTTCTCTTCCCCATAAAGAATGTCCACTTCATAGGGAAGCCTCTTTCACAAGTATTTGAGTTGTTGATCCAAAAATGTCTACTTCTAATGTCAATGACGAAAGTGCACTTAACTATTTCCCATTTTGTCCTTTTTTTATGCAGTTGGGTCTCCAATGGTGTGGTTGGATCTCCAGCTTTTGCTGCATATGATCAAGGTCTTAACATAGCCTCACTGTTTCTCCCGCTTCTATTACATATAATAACAAACTAAAGAAGATGATACTGTATTTTTATTTCGTAGGTTTTGATGTTTTCCTTGGCAACTTTCGTGGTTTGGTTTCTAGGGAACATGTGGACAAAAACATCTCCTCACGCAAGTAAGTTGATGTGGGTCTGTTCTCTGCTCTCTGCTCTATTCAGTTTTTAACTATGATGCATTAACTATAAGACGCAAATTAATGAAGATATTGGGGATACTCTATCAATGAGCATGGTACTGAGGACATCCCAGCAATGATAGAGAAGATTCATGAGGTAAAGACTGCAGAATTGAAATTAAACCAGCCTGATCTTGAGGACGAAACTAGGGATGATCAGCCTTACAAACTTTGTGCTATCTGCCATAGCCTAGGAGGAGCTGCCATGCTGATCTATGTTATTATGCGCCGCATTGAAAAGAAGCCTCACCGACTGTCAAGAATGATATTGTTGTCACCTGCTGGCTTCCATCATGATTCCAACTTTGTATTTACAGCTATAGAGCATATGTTCCTCTTACTGGCTCCAATTTTGGCACATGTAGTTCCTGCTTTTTACATACCAACACGCTTTTTCCGCATGTTGCTTAATAAGTTGGCTCGAGACTTCCACAACTACCCTGCGATTGGAGGACTGGTTCAAACCTTAATGAGCTATGTTGTTGGTGGAGACAGCTCAAATTGGGTTGGAGTATTAGGTTTACCGCACTACAACATGAATGACATGCCAGGAGTTTCTTTTTATGTGGCTTATCACCTTGCTCAGATGAAACACTCAAAAAAGTTTCAATTGTTTGATTATGGAAATGCTTCTTCTAACATGAAAGTATATGGATCACCAGAGCCATTGGATTTGGGTGAGTACTATTGGCTCATTGATATTCCCGTTGATTTGGTTGCTGGACAGAAGGATAATGTTATTCGGACTTCCATGGTAAGAAAGCATTATAAGTTCATGAAAGATGCTGGAGTGAATGTGTCATACAGCGAGTTTGAGTATGCTCATTTGGATTTCATATTTTCACACCGAGAGGAATTGTTGGCATACGTAATGTCACGCTTGTTGCTTTTGGGTTATAGTCACAAGCAACATCGTAGTCGGAAGGGCTTAAGGTTGAAGCAAAAAGTAAGTTGCTAAATGTTGTTGAATACAAATACTCCTGCTAAATGTAGTTGAATACGGACACTCCTGCAGAGTCAGGACTCAGGCTTACCTCTCGTACGTTTAAAGAGCAGATTGGTTGTATAGAACTGAGCAGATGTATAGGTCTATACATTCTTATAGGTGGAGTTATACCATAGTCTTCGGTCATCTCGGTCACATTGCTTGTCACATTATTCAGTCACTTATTTATAATTTTGAAGAAGTGTTCACTTTATAAGCCTATTAGTTTATGTTTTATCATATTTTACCATATCATGGTCTTTTGAACTAATAAGTTAATAGCTCTTTGGTTAGCCATTATGAGCTACTTTTGTGTGTCCATCCAAGAACGCTTATAATACCATCACATTACTCCATGATCTAAGTTAACAATTATTCAAGCTATTATATAATAAACTCGCAAGTTTACGTGTCTTTGGACTTATTATGTCAAACTCAATTGTTTTGACACACCATCATACTTAACATAACTTAGTTATAGAGGCCGTCTTTGATCCTGTATTCGAATCTCACCCATCTTTGAATATTGTTGCTCATGTGTACTAACGTTTGTCAGTGTTTGATTATCTAAAGTTTTTGTTGATATTACTCATTTGCCTTGCCCTTTCTCATGTCTTATTTCTCTTTAACATATGATTTTAACGTCAATTTGTATGTTAAGAATCAAATCAGGCTCGCAAACACTTGTGTGATAAGAACAAATCGTTAGCCAAAAATTTAATCACTGGATAGTCCTCCACGAGTGGTTCCCTAAGAATCCTTAGCCAAAAATTTAAGATAAGAACAAATCGTTCTTTCTATTAAAATGTTACCTAAGTACCATCTACTATATCCGTTGGATAATTTGTTTTCTCTTGGATGCTCCTTCTCAAGGCTTACTCTTACTTGTGTTTGATAAAGATATAGGCCCATTTGGATGATGACTTTTCAGCCAAAGATCAGTTGGTAGGACGATATTAGTTGTTTGATTATATCAAACAGTTAATATATTTGTTTGGTTATCAACTGGTGGGTTGACTTATTCAACCCAACTAGTTGATTTTTAATAAGTTCCGTATCACCAGCATTTTGCTTTTAGCTTTGTGATAATCACAATTATAGCCTATTACTTTTAACTGATTCATGACACAAACTTACATCTAAGCCACCTGTTATCCTTTTCCAGCTTTTAAAAGGAAATTTTTGTCTTATTTGAACTATTTGTAACAAATATAAAGACGCTTAAAAAGTTCAAAAGGAAACAACACTATCCAAATTAAGAATTATTCCTAGTTAATCAAAATAAGGTATTTAAAAATAATAATCCCAGAATAAGATTTTGCAACAACATACCTTAAAGTTAATTGAATAAAATTTAAAAATATTCCATTATTAACTATAATGGAATATTTTTATGTAGGAATACCTTAATCAAGATGAGAGTTTAATGTAAGGAGGGTAAAATATTTTAGTAGATATAGTATTCATGTTCTTATAAGTTTTTTAAATTCATGTTCTCATAATTTATTTTACATATAAACATCTAATACCAAACAACTAATTTTACCAAATATTTTTAATAAATAGCTGATATTATCCGCTGATCAAATCAGCTGATGTAATCAGCTGTCAGCTAACCGTTGATAGAATAAGTTAATAGCTAATGCAATCAGCTGATTACCAAACATGTCATATTAAGGTAGACTTCTTCCATTAAGCCTTTCCTCTTTTTTTTTTTAAACCCTTCATGACCATGAAATTTATTAACTCCTCACTCACCTTCCCTTTTGGGCATTTGTGAGCAAAATGTGACCCATTACAGATAAAGCAAATAATTTCTCGTGTGATTATTTCTTTGACTTATAGTGAGAAGATTTCCCTTCCTTCTTTTTGTCTTTCTCTAAACCATTTTGTATTCCACTGTTTTTCTTATTCTCTCCACTACTTTAAATTGGTGTGATATTTGTAGATTCACTTTGTAGGTGGTATGTTCAAACAAACACGAAGATGTGTTGCTCTACACAAGGTCACGTCTTAGGATTAAGGGCAATGTGAGAATTACATATAGGGATATTTATGGAACATAGTTAGAGGGATATTTATAGAACATAGGAAAGGAAATAAAAAGTCAGGGTTGGAACAAGAGGAGGGCACGGTGGCATGTACAACTGATTTTGCACTATGATCCGTTATGTTTGTTTTTTCCATTTGAGCATGGGGTCAACATAGTGCCATATTGTACTTGCCTAGATGTGTGTTCTATAAAGTGGATAATCTATCATGTAGGGGGTGTATGAAAGTGACACATTCTATGTCAATTTGTCTTTTCTCACGTATAAAGATGGGGTTTAGCATGAGGAGAAACATAGTAGGTTGTTCCTAAATATGGCCATTACACAGGGTCTGTAACATCCTATTTCATGCGGGAAGGTTAGAATTGTAAATTTGAGTGATCAATGAGCACTTAGAAATGCCTTTGCATGTTCATGCATAATATAGCATACTCATGCACGTGAATAGTGAATTTTTGCACATGAAAATGACTGCACTTGCATTCATGACATTTCCTCGTATAATTGTTAATAAATGTGATTATTATTGAAAATTGTGGTTTGTTTGTATGGAAAATTGAGTTGGAGAGGGTTCTTGTTGATTTAGAATTTTTGGAGAATTTTAGGAAATTTTTCTAAAAATTCGGGGTAATTTCTGGACTAGGAAAAATATCAAGTGGCAAAACAATTGTTAAATGGTTGTAGAAATTATTGTCTAATGGCAATGGAAAATTTTCTAAATGACTTTAGGAATTTGTAACAAATGCCATTGAAAACTTTGGGAGAAAATTGGAGTAGAAATTGCCATTTATTTGGAAGAAACCAATTGAATGCTTTAAAAATGAGACATGTGGCAAGTGACAAGTGTCACTTGCCTAACCATGTCTTAAACCTTGTTTTTATTAATAATACCCAACCCTTTTTGTAGTCTTCCACGAAGCTTTTCAAATTAGAAGGCTAAAGCGTTATTTTCTTCTTATTTTCCTCTCCTTCTTCGTGACTTGCTCCCTGCCTCTCATCCATTTTCATTTTTCTTCATTCTCTTCCAACCTCACCAACATTTCACTTTGTTCCCATCTATCAATTGCCACTTCCATCTTGTTATTTCTTCAATTTTCCATAAGGAAAACCTAGTTTTACTTCCTTCAAGATGATGAACAAGTGATGCTTGGGAGCTAGGGCTAGTGTTGTTTTTGAAGAAGTTGAAGTGAAACCAAGTAAGTATGCTTTTAATGTTATGGGTATTGGTAAAATGAAACTAGAATGATGAGAAATGTCAGATTAATGACTTGATTTGGTGTGTGTGTATGGGTGACGTGGATGATGTAAATGTCATGTTTTGTAATTGTGATCATTCATTCTTGATGTATAATGTGTTTTAGAGATGTTTTGGAAGTTAGATGTTGCATATGATGGAGTGAGGGAGAGTGTAGAAAATTATGATGAATGAGTGCATGTTGATGCTATGTTTTGAGGTAATGCTCAAGTACGGGTGTTGAATCATTTGTGGTTGATATATTGAGTGAATTGAGTACTTAATGATGAGGAAATGTAATGGAAAAAAAAGGGGGGAATAAAATAGGTATAAATGACGTTACAAGTGATGAATGATGTGCAGCATGGAGAAAGTTAGAAATGCGCCTAAGTTTGAATTTTATGTATGCACGCGATTAAGGAAATGATGATGAATCAAAGGAGAAGAGTGAATGCACTTAAAATGATAGTTCAATTATTATGAAATGATGTAGCCTTAGAAGAGGAAAACTGGAGTAAAATCATTGTTAATAAGTGTGTTAATGTGAGGAAGAAAGTGCAAGGCACGATAGTGGCCTACAAAAATAGGTTCCTGTCACGATCGTGTTAAGGTACCCCAATTGTAGGCAGGAACAAAGATAGAAGTGTTGTCTGGAATCAATTAGAATTCAAGTATAAATAGCAAATGTTATCAAGTGGTTAATTGACATAAATACGTCTCTAGGTAAGATGTAATGATTTTGGTGGTATATGCCAAGGTACTGGAACAAATAAATTTGCTTATTGCCTTATTGAACCTTATTAAAAGGATGTTCGGATCATATAAGTTATGATATGAATTGATCTCATCTTATGAAATGTTGAAATTGATTTTCTTGAGGTACTAAGAATGACTAATAAGTAATCATGGGAAATAGTTGATTGACAAGGATTTTAGGAACAATATTGAGGAAAGTACCAAGAAATCATTGAGATAGGGTCAGTAAACCGGTTGATTCAATTTAGGAATGACCAATGAAGGAACAAATTAGAAATGAATAAATAATGAGTCAAAAGTGAATATTGGAGTTACATCCCTAGCGAAGACTCAAGCGTAAGAGTTAGAAAATGCTATTGAGAGTGTATGCATTTTGTTGATGTAAAGTATCCAACCATATAAGTGGATTTTTGAATTCAAGGAGACACTCTTGCTTATGTGAGGTGAACTTAGGTCCACATTATAGTTTGTGTAAATAAGTTTGGGAACCACAAATTATATCTGTGAATGTGTTACTAACACAGGAAGTTATCTTTGTAAATAAATTGAAATGTGTGGAGAAACTGGTATGAATGAGCAAACATTGGAATAAGTCAATGCGAAATCAGAAGAACTCTAAAGAATGGAGAAAATTGTTCAAGACAGATAAGTAAATGGGGGAAATTGAAAATAATAGGTGATAATACTACTTCACTGAGTAATTAGTTACTTAAGGAATTACGAGAACTAAACATAAACACAATGAGTTTGAGGTTATATCTATTGGAGTTAACAATACCCCGATAGTATTATGATATTGAAGGTTAAAGTGATCCAACAAAAATTATATCAATTAGTGACTATGATCATAAAGGTAAAGAGAATATATTGAATACTTGAGGAAAAATATGTAAGCCGTGTCAGTGATTATTGTAAAAAGGAATTTTTGAGGGATTTATAACTGCAGTGTTAATTATGCTATTCAGATTTGGAGATTTTGTAGTATATACAATAGAGTTTCCCATTAGAGATCAATATGGAATATGTTGCAGCATTACAAAGTGATTCTTCATACATAGGGACAATTATAACCTCATGAGCTAAATTTTGATACATGACTTGAAATTTGCTGCAATAGTAATTGCTTTGAAAGCTTGGAGACATTAATTGTACAGAAACATTTTGGATATATATATGAATAGATAGATCAGCAAAGATTGAGGTACTTAGTGAGTTTGCAAGAATTGAAAGGGATTGTGCAAATGAGTCTTTCCCAATAAAGCTAGTGTTGTAAATTGATGCATTGAATAGAAAATTCAATAGCAGAGTATCACAAATTTGGATGTTAAGATTATCAAAGCTAGTGCAATATTGAGTATAGAATGTCGAGCTAAAAAGGGGCAAAAAGAAAGTATTATTAGCTATTGAAATTTAAAATCAGTTGTGTATAAAAGGATTGGCAAAGTCCAAATTGAGGATTATTGTAAACCTTATCGAGGAATTGAAAGCAGATCCAATTTTCGAGTAAATGATATTTAAGAGTGGATCATAACTTAAGAAGTATGTGTAATACCTGATAAAGAGACTGTTAGAGAAAACACAAGAAACAATTGAAGCTATATATCCTAGTAAGAGTACATCGAAAGAGCAATTGAGGGCTAAGAATGTAGAATCGATTGATTACACGTTTGAGTCGCCAATAGTTTTAACTATTGGAGACAGGTGTAAAGCTTATATTTTTTAGAGTCCATAGGAACATGAGATTAATGTATAGTTCAAATTGACTGCAGGCATATCACTCGTTATCTTGACAATACCATTAAAATATTGTATAAGGTGTCATATAACAAAAAAGGAGTCGTTCGCCCCTACATTGAAATGAAGAGGGTATTAAAAAAAATGGTTGAAGGCCAGAATTGATTTGAGATAATATTGATGAGCGAAATGAATCTGTAATAGGGGTTAAGTGATTCAAGATAATGACGAATCAGTTAAGTGGATCAACATTGAGGTTATGGAATATCGTGAGATAGATATAAGAGTTAAGTGTATTAACAACGATAAGAAGTGAAAAAGATGATTTGTCTTTGAGAGTATCACCTTTGCCAAGGTGTACTTAGATGGAGTTATAAAGGGGAAAATAGGGGAAACTAAGGTTGACATAAAGTGGTCCATATAAAAGAGGTGTCAGATTTACTCAGTGTTATATAGATATGGTTAGGAAGTATTGTTATGATCCGATATATATGTTGTTGAGACTAGTAGTGAAAAATTGAGTAATCTGAAACTCATCAATGAAATAATTAAGAACGTGTGATATCTAAATATGGGATTGAGAGACCTATTGAACCTATCAACTGTGGTCTTTTGAAAGAAAATATTCGAGTGGTAAAGTGATATAGGAAACGGAGGAGTAAATGAGATAATAGTACCCCTACTTTATTCATTTATCAGAAATTAATTTCGATGACGAAATTTCTTTAAGGAGGGGAGAATTGTAACATCTCGTTTCCATACAAAGGGTTAGAACCCTACAAAATTTGGCTTAGGAGAGATCAATCAGAGACATTAGGAAAACACATCTCATGCTCATGCATTACATAAGGTGCACATGCACATGAATA
>JANIHZ010000006.1:43557106-43569481 GCA_027478365.1 Erythroxylum rufum | reverse complement strand
TTAACGAAAAAGTTTACACAATTCAACCCCCCTTCTTGTGGTTTGATTATCATAATACTAACGTGTGATTCACTTCAATGGTATCCTAATTCAATGCAAGGAGTTATTAATTAGTGCATTTATACAGCTTAATGAATTTCATTTTTCAGTTTTTTCCTTATAAAGATACTCATTTTAATTTATTAATGCAATTACTTACCTTTTAAAAAATATAGAGTAAATTTTCAAGGACATTATAGTGTTTATTATGAGTGTCTCTAATAGAACAAAAAAAGTACATTTAAAGTTAATAAGGCTAAGATGTTGGGACTTTATGATGAGTATGAAGTCAATAATCACAAAATAGTCAATAATTGTTTACTTAACAAAGTTAGGGGCACAAAGAAGGAGGAAAATTTCTTTTAAAACTTTTTTGTTTATATATTATATTTTTATGCCAAATTACGACTAGGGTATTATCACACAACTATTGAATATTATAGTTGTTGTTGATGCTTACAAGGAGTTAGGTTGGAGATATTTCATTCTAAACTATCTTTGTAATTAGCTTATAAATTACACTGAAATGTAAAGACTAAGAAGTTTCATCTTGCAGGAGTAGATGTGTAGTTGTCTTAATGGTTAGTTTAGCATTTAGCAATTTTATAGTATCAATAAATATTTATTCTGGTATAAAATATATAGTTCATAATGGATGACTTTAATTTTTATTTATTTGCCGATTTTCTTTTCTAGATAGGCTATGTATAAATCCTCTATTCAGGCAGGGAAGATGGTCAAGATTACAATGTGGGATGAAATTAGCATCGAGGAAGTATTAAATGCTAATAAGGTATCCTACACAAATGTAGGAGATTATTTTATCATAAATTTATAGTAATATTTAGAAATATTATTTTCCAATAATTAAATGGATTAATTAACTAACAAATCTTAGATGTAGAGGGTATACAATGTGGAACACATGAAAAAACATCATGATTGGTGGGGGATAGTGAGAAAAATGAGTTAGTAAGTTGAAGTTTTTCTGTATGGATATCCCATAATTTTTCGTATAAGCATGAATAATTATTAACATTTTGGTTAAATGACAAGGAAGAAAAGAAGTCCTAAGGTATCAAAAAATGTCAATGATGGAGAAGGTTAGTGAATAACCAATCTCAAGGTATAAGGAGACATTAGTGATGGACTAAAAAAAGAAGAAGATTTATGGCATGAAGAGAAACCAGTGATGAAGAAGAGAAAGAATGATGTTTTCCTAAGGCATAAGGAGATGCCAATAATGAAGAAAACAAAAAGAAGTGGTTCATAATTGAATTATATCTTAAAGAAGGCTTTGGTACATTTGTAAAAAAATAAATTAATGATTTACAATATTATATCTAAAATGAAAACATAAAGGAAGAGTATGGAGCACAAGAAGACACTAATGATGGACATTAAAGGAAATAAACAGAAAGAAGAAGAAGAGATAGGGAAAAAAATGAATAAGGAGTTAAGATCAATAAAAGATTAACCAAGTAATTGTATGCATCATAAGGAAGTTTATAACAAAAATATTAAATGTTAGGGAATAAAGGAAGACAATTTGAAGTACATGAAGCTAAGTGCAGTTGCTTTGGTGAAGTTAGGAAAAAGTCTAAGTCTCGTTGTAAACATCTAACTTTTATTTAGTATATATAAAATTTCTTTAGAGAAAAGATTCATTCAAGATAAGGTTTTGTAGTTAATTGTATAATAGTATTATTATTGGTGTAAGTATTAGTTGTAAATTTGACTATATATGTAATATGTTATTTAATATTAATTCAATTTTTTAAATTATTATTATAGGTTTATTTACTCTGATATTATTCAAAATGTTATGTTTGAGTTAAACTTGAGTGATGGCTTGTCATATTTAATCCTATAAGCTATATAAGTATTATGGTGGAGCAATTTTGCATATTATTTCAAGAATATAATTTTAGATTTTGTTTACAGTGTTCTAATACTATATGAATATATAATATATACCTAGCATTTTGTTAGTAAGTTCAGATCTATTTTGTTCCTCAGAGTGTAGTTCATGGACTTCCTATGAGCAATTATATATTGGACTTAATTTTTGCAGTGAGTAATCTTAATTTAAGTAACTTTGGTGTTGAAAAGAAGGAAATTAAACATTATATTGAAACAGAATTTAAGTTGTAATGTTTTTGGCGAAGGTGAACCAAGTTTTGGAGGTAAACATAGATGATTCTTTAGCACCTATTAGTTTCTAACATATTATTGTTAAATATTTTAGACATACTAGTAAGGATTTAGAATTTGTATCAATGTGCATATAGTTACTTTGGTATATCTATTTCTTTTATGTTTATTTTAAGTAGTAAGTATTTTGTGAAATTATAATTAGGATAGTAATTTGGATTATATATTTATTTTTAGTTTTTCATTCATGTAATTCAAAATGAACCAATTGGAAGTAGGGGAAATAATTTTTTTTACTTATATTTTATGAAGGATGGTGAGAAGGAGTATTTGAGTGGATTATTATTAGGTGGTAATGTTATTTATGTAGTTCTCTTCACAAAACTATGATATTGTATTAGGCTTAAAATAAATAAATTGCATTGTCCTTTGGTTCTTTGGTTAGGGAAGGGTACCTCCAAATCTTACGCTAAGGTCATATGGTCAGATAGAACCAAAAGGGAAGGGGGCTTAGGGGTCAAACACTTACCTATGTGGAATAATGTGTTGCTAGGAAATAGGATTTGGATTTTGTTTCATGATCATGAAGCACTGTGGGTACAATGGGTACACTCCATAATCTTGAGGAGGGGAAATGGTTGGAGTATCCAACCGAATAACAATAGCTCATGGAGTTGGAGGAAAATAATATCAGTGAGGGACAAAATAGGGAACCAATTTAGAATTAGGATTGGAATTGGAATTGGAGCTTCAACTTACTTTTGGTAGGTCCCCTGGCATCCGAGAGGCATTTTCAAGCATTTTTCCACTCCAAGGGCCATTAATGGATCAGAACTAAGAATGACAGCTACAGTTTCAAAAGTGATCAAAAATAACATATGGTACTAGCAAGACTTTATAGCTGAAACCTTAGGAAACCTGGAACCCTTAAATTATCAATCGAATAGCTCCCAACACGATAGTTTGGAGTGGTTAGCTAGGTCAGCAACTCAGAATTCTTATGCCAATTCTTCAGCCTATACCATTTTAAGACCCCCCATACAAACAAACCCTTGGCATACACTTGTTTGGTTCAAAGGAAACAACCCAAAGTGCTCCCTCATCTTATGGTTGGCTTTTTGTAGGAAGTTACAAACTAGAGACAAACTTCTCTTCCTTTAAACACAAAATCATTGCTCCTTATGCCTCAGGGACAATGAAATAATTAAACATTTATTTTTTGATTGCCCCTTCTAAAAAACAGTGTGGGTTCATTGCCTCGCCTACTTCTGCCTAAACCTTCCATAGTAGATCAACCTCCACACCATCCCCATTTGGTTGAAGCAAACCCAAAATTTCAGAACCAATAATCCCAATATCTTTCCAATCATCCTTTCAGTTGTTGTTTACTCTCTTTGGAAAGAAAGAAATGCCAAAACTTTTTAAGATGAAGCTTTGGAGGTGGAGGGATTGAAATCTAGAGTGATCACCCAAGTCTTAGAGCAACTCAGTACAAACACTAAGGGAAGGTAAAGGTAGGAGAGTTTTAAGTCACTAACAACATATATGCAGCTTTTGTTTCAGGTGTGCAAAAGGAAATATTGGCGAATATAGGCTGAAGAAGCTCAACCCGAGGCAAACCAATCTAACATAGTCAAGGAAAGAGCAGGAGACCATCAGACCTCCATAGATCATCAAGAGCAGTTAGCAACACTTCAGCAGTCACACTCTTGGAAGGAACTCAACAGTAGCAGGTTTGATCAGAAGAGAGTAGGAGAGCCTTCAGTGGACTGTGTGTGGTTTGAAAGAAGCTGCAACGAACTTACAACAAAAGTAGACTGCAAAGAGGGCAGGATTCAAACCTCAGCACAATAGGCAGGCACAACCAATGGAGAGCAGAAAACAAAAATGGAAGGTCGAGAAAGTAGTTAACTCTATCTGGTGTGAAGAAATTGCTGGTAGTTTTCACATGACATAAGATAACGACAATGAAGAAATGGATAGTGGAATCATGCTGCAAAGTTGTAATTGCTGAATGTTCTAATAGATGTTTGCATCATAGGGATATTAAGATATCTGTGATGCTTATCTCTAATATTTGGTTTTTTAGTGTGTTGTTGCAATGAGTGAAACATTATCTCAGGGATTTTCTTGTCAGTATAGGGGGCTGTCTCTTTTGGCTTGGTATGAGATTGGCTTTATATACAATCTCTACCTATGTACGTAAACTCTTTTTCCTACATTTATCTTATTACTGATTTACTAAAAAAAATAAATTGCATTGTGTATGTAGGTGTTTAACGACTTTTGTCAAATTTTCAATAGTAGGCTAAACTTTAAAAAGTAGCCATGAAAATTTCAAACTTTCAATTTTTTTCAATTCACCCAAGCTTCCAAAAATAGCAATAAAATGCTTAAACATTTAATTTTTTAATTCTAGCCCGACGTTAGTGTTTCTGTTAAGTTTGTTGATGTAGCTTGCCATGTGTTTTAAAAACTTTAACTATTAATACACGTCAACCAAAATTAACTTAACAAATGAAGATTAATGAAACTACGTCGTTTAATCACATAATTAAAAATGACATCGTTGTTTAAAAATGATCTAAATCAGATTATGCAGCCGCGATGACCTTCGTTTAATCACATAATTAAAACAACGTCGTTGTTTCAAAATGACCTAAATCAGATTACGCAGCCCCGACGACCTTACACTTTAATTTCAGTTTTTCCCTTCATTTTCAGTTGTTCTCTCGATGTCCTTACCCTTCAATTTTTAGATTATGCAGTCAGATGCCCTTACACTAAGGGCATCAGGAAAATGAAATAAAATCGAAGAGCTTACTAATGTAGTACGCTATAACTTGAGAGTAGTTTAGGACATTAGAAGAACAATAAGAAAACAAATGGCTGAGGGCATCAGGAGAACGACAAATATCGTCGGGCTAGAATTGAAGAAAATTGAAAGTTTAAGCATTTTATTGCCACCTTTTAAAGTTTGGGCTAGAATTGAAAAACATTGAAAGTTTGGGAATTTTATTGCTACTTTTTAAAGTTTGGGCTATAATTTAAAAATTGACGAAAGTTTAGGTTTTTTTGGTAATTATCCCAATAAATAAATTGCATTGTGTATGTAGGCACTTGTTTTATGGCAAGTGATGACATCACTCAGTCTTCACTATAATATTTTAGTTTTATGGTCCACATTTTCTACATCTTATCCTAAAAAATTCTAAAAAGAAAGAGAGAAAGTAAGTATTAAATTATATTTATCTCAATTTTACTAGATGATCTTTTGCATTTATATTTTTTTATTGAGTTGACTCAAAGAGTAGTTAGCATTTTTTTAATTTGTCCATTGCTAAACAAAATGATGATTATGAGATTTACCTATATTATACCTTCAAATTTTTTTATAGGGATTGAGCACTTACACCTAACTTTACGGTAGGTTCATGTCCTTATATTGTGTAAATATTTAACATGCAATATGTTATTTTGACGCATATGGCTTATAGTGAAAGCATTTGATAAATATCCAAAAGCACCTCCGTAATAAAGTGATGTCAAGCCGATATAACGCGTTATGGTATTAATTTTTCCTCTTACAACATAAACGAGAACCTATATGCACATAAATATTATTCCTTGCTTTTTTATAATTTAAGAATTACGGTAGATATTAGTCTTAGATAAATTATATAATTTATAGGATCTTATTACCTTTTATGAATTTGAATTCAAACACAAATTTATATGTAATTGGAATATTAAGTCCTAATGTTGTATGCCATAAAATTACCCGAGTTCATAAAAAAGTTAGACAATTTAATAAAAGACTTCACAATAAAAGTCTTAGATATACACAAAAAATATCAGCATTCTATAAAGAAATACTACCCCATTATACAAAAATATCACTATACTATACAAAAGAATATCGTCACTCTATACAAAAAAAAATCCAATATAAATAAAAACCATTACCACTTTACACAAAAATATCACCGCCTTATATAAGAAATCGTAGGCTTATTTCTCATGTTATGCAATAAATAATCACAAATAATCCGTTAAAGACATGTATCATGTAAGGAGAAGAAAAGGAGATGGATGACCCTACTTTATTAGAACACATAGAAAATTTAACGGCTAATGAGCCTAAGATTTGGAACTAATTACAAAGTCCAATTAAAAGACTCATAAAGATGCATTTGTTGGAAGGTGACCTAATGATTTAGGTGGCTTTATTTCATTTTGTAGCTTTAGGGATCTTTACCACTAATTTTTTAGTATAATTTTTGCATGATATTGATTTATGTGGATTTTAAGTTAAAAGTATTTTAAAGTCATGGATTCAAATGTGTATTGATGTTCTTTCACTATTAGATCATGATAACAACCATTATTTTGTACTTCTCATTCCTTTAAAGAAAAAATACAATTCCATTATATAAAAACTACCACTATATACATTTCATTTCACTATATAATAAATACCACTACTCTACATAAAAGTATCACTACAATATTGATAAGTGTTATTTAGATTATGTTTTTAACATGATTTTGAGAGTATTTTGTTGATGTTTGGATAATTTCTACAAGATTTGGTACTCAATATATCTTGTCTATAGATCTTATTTTAACTCCCTAATAAAGGAAGAAAGAATTTGAAAAAATTAGAGCCAAGTTAAAGAAGTTTTAGCATGATTTTAGAGGAATACAGGTCCAATAACATGACACCCTGTTAAAGCCATGTTAGGTGCTATACAACATTGTTTTATGTTTTGGTCCCATATTGACGGTAATTTTTACATAGAGTGAGGGTTTTTTAGAGTTCCTAAGAAAACTTTAGATACTTTAGGTATTTTAGGGTTTCGTGAGAAATAAAGGAAGTTTTTAGAATTAGACAGCAAGAAAAAGTTAAAGAGAAAATAACACATCATTAGGGAGACAAATTAGAGCATCTTTAGATAAGAAGAAAGTAAGTTTGGAAAGAAAATAAGTGATTTAAATCAAGATTCAAATGAAGACATTAAAATTTAAAGATCCATAAGAATGAGTTCCTTTATTTTATATTGTTTCTTAATTATATTGGTATTTTTTAATCTTAGTATGAACTAAATTGGGATAAATCTAGATGGAATGAACCTTATAGCTATATGTTTGGATTGATTCTTTGCTTTAATGAAAGACCTCAATTTTATTGTGAATTATTCATAATGACTTACTATGGCTGAATTGAAACATGCAAGTGTCTTGATTATATTCCATATTTTATATATAAGGATTGGGAAAACCATATGTATAAATAAATTATGTCATGAATAATAAAAGCCACATAAAATTCTATAACTAGCACCATATAAATTTCTTTTGTTAGATTCAAATCTATCAAGAAAATTTATACAATGAGTTAATGCTTTCTTAGAAGTTTTGATTAGATAGAGATTCAATCTTTCAACTTCAAGGTAGGGGCTATATTTCTTAAGAAAGTCTAACTTTGGAATTTCTACTGGTCCAATAAATTAGGGTTAAAAATTAAATCAGGATAGGTTTAAGTATAGTAAGGTTCAAAGATGATTCTAAAACTAGGGCTTATTTATCAGTCAATTATTTCAATCTCGTCAATTGTTTTTATTTATTATTTTAGATTAGTAAATTTAGTTTTGGTAATTATTTCTTTTAAATCAATAAATTGTTTGTTAAATTATATAATAGAAAGACTGTTATTACTAGTACTTGTAATTATTGTAGGATTGGCACTCATTTTTATTTAGACTATACTATAAGATTAATTAATGCACTTGCCTAGTAATCTTTAGTATTATTTAAAAAGTGTGAAATCAAATTTTTTATGTTGTTGTCTGGGACTATGATAGTAGTTACATTTTAAATTAATTTAATCAAATTTTCTTTTCTTTTCTTTTTGTATTTAATTATTTTAAAACTTTATTTCTTAATCTTATTTTTTAGTTGAATTTTAGGATTTAGGTACTTTGGTTTATCATCAGGAGTAGTCCCAAAGTACTACTTAATCTGGATCCCAAAATTAAAAGGATTTTATTTTGGAGTTTAAGAGAGGAAAATTATGAGGTTATAGTTACCAAACACAATGGCGGGATAAGGAGGATAGTATATTATAGGGGATTATGCTAGATAATTGTTTATGGGAACATAATATGGCATCAATATGCCAAAAGTGGAGATCAATAACTTTTAGATAGATTCCAACATGATTGTTTCAACGACTTGTGCAATTTACAGACTTGTCAAATGAGGATCCAAATACACAATCATCAACTTTTTAAGATCTATAATGCTTTCAAGATTAATGGGGATTTTGAGGATGCTATTTAGTTGAGCTTGTTTTGAAGGATAGAGCCAAATCATTGTTGACATCCTTGCCTCCTGGATCTATTACCACCTTGAATGGTGTTATTGAAAAATTTCTACCCAGGTATTTTCCTCTAGCACGAGTAGTAAAACTCAAGAATTACATATGTTTCTTTTCAATAATTAGAGAGTGAGATAGTATATAATACTTGGGAGAGATGAAAAGAGTTATTAAAGAAGTGCCCACACTATGGACTTGATTTGAGGTTATAGATGTAGGCATTTCATAGTAGATTGATTTACGCATCTAAGCAATTATTTGATGCATTTTTAGGTGGAACCACCTACTTCAAAACTCCTAAAGAATTGTAAGAACTTAAAAAGAATACATCGGTAAATAACTAAAAATGACAAAACTCAAGTTCAAATACAAAACCAAAATGTATTCATATTTTTGATATGGTGACAACATTATAAGCGAAGTTGGAAGCTTTAAGGAAGAAGCTTAGTAGTATGAGTTCGGCAATTAAACTAACACAAGTGATGAGCTGCAACGCGTTTAATGATGAACACTCCAATCATAAATGTTAGACACATAACAACATGGGATATCTAACCAAGTAGGTTAATTTGTAGGAAATTAAACTCAAAGTAAACCTTATAGTAATACCTATAATCTATAGTAGAGAAACCATTTTGACTTTTTATAGAATAATCAAGGGCAGTAAAGTTAAGAGCCTTCACTTACATTTCATTAACAATTGAGGAGTTAAGAGAAAATGGTCAAAGAGTACCAACTAAAATTTTCATGCCCTAGTAGACTTGAGATAAATAAAAGAAAGATAAATTTAGTAAGTTTTCAGAGCTAGTTAAACAATTACATACTATCATACCTTTTATTAAAACTCTTTCACATATGCCAAATTATGGCAAATTCTTAAAGAGACTTAAGGACTTGTTAGTGGTTACTATAAGTGAGGAGTTCTCCACCATCTTGCAAAATAAGTTGTCCTAGAAAATTGAATATCTAAAGATTTTTACTATTTTTTATAACATTGGTAGTTTGTTAATTAAAAAGGAATTAACAGTCTCATGAGCTATTATTAACTTGATTCCATATGAAATGTTTAGGAAGTTAGGTTAAGTTAGGATGAGCATTCAATTAGCAGATAATTCAATTATATATCCTAGGGGCATTTTGGAAGATTTTTAGTTTAAAAAGTCTATATTTCCTATTGATTATATGATTATGGATATGATGGATGATGTAGAGGTTCTCTTAATTTTAAGACAACCTTTCCTAACAATTGCTAAGGCTATAATAGATGTCGATGATGAAAAATAAGGTAACTTCATAAAAATGTTCATCCCTCCAAAATAAATACCATAGGTATAAGTAGTGGAAGAAAATTCTATAATTCACAAATTATGTTTCATTCAAACCTTTGGTTCTTCTTTTTACAACTTTTTAGTGACAAGATTAAATCCACCACCCTATATTTCATTATTAAACTTATCTGCCACTTCTTATGGATAACAACAATTGAGTATAATTGCTAGAAGTTGAGCCTACCAATTATTTAAATTTTGAAGACAAGGTTTCTGTTATACACAAATATATTCTCAAATAGATTGTTAGCTTAGCAGATTGTCTAAGCCAAATATTCATGACAACCTACATATATTAATTACTAAATCAGACAACATATTTACTTGATGATTAATGAAATGCAATCAACATTCATAATTTTAGTCTTTCCTTCAATGTCATCCTTATATGTATCTAAAAGTATCTCCTTAAACTTTATTAGTCCTAACTAAAAAATAATCAAACAAGTAATACGAATTTATAATCAAATCATTTTGAAATATTATACACAAAATAAATATCACATTCAAATAGGAAAACAATATTGGAAATATTTATATTCAATATTTAACCTTTTTTTACACCTCTTCTTTTGGATCTCTTCTAGTTAAGATTGTAATGTTCTTATTCTTTACTTATCATATAGCCTTGATAAAACTAGACTCTTCAAGCAGACGTCTCTTAGAATGGATTCTATATAACCAATGCATTTATGAACTAACATCTTCTAACTTAGTTCCAGTGGCAATTGTAAATTTTTTATTGACTTTTTCCAATAAATTATACAAGTACTCAAATTTTGGTTCACTATCTATCACGTAATCAAGGGCCTCATAGAAAGTCATTTATATATTTTTTATCCTACTAGCATAAGTATCATCATCCTCTCTATTGTTATGAACTTGTCTCTTCACATGGAATATAAACACATCTTTTTGCACCCTTTAATAAGCACTTTTTTTTCGAAAAAGTATAATTGTTAACCCTACTCAAATATTTAAATATGTAACAACACATAATTCCCTTAAATTCGAACATCTCGCAGATGTACTTTGCTTGTGAGAATGAATTAGTTAATGTAATTGTATACAACTTGACATTATTGAATCCTTCACCTATCTCCTCAACCTCGTATAACTTGTTATTCCATTTGGTTCATATTTTGCCCTTGCAATATATGACACTAGTAAGCTTATTTTATATAAGATTAAATATAGATATTGGCTTATTCCCTCTAAAATTATTTCCCAATATTAAATCACAAAACCAAAAATATGTTAGTTCCTACTCACAAGTAATCAAACTCCATCTCCTACTCAATCTTTTTCCTGATTACTTTTTTTTTATTTCTATAAAATTTTTCTCAATGTGCTACATGCATGCACATAGCAACCAAAATAAGCTTTCACACCCCCACTTCTTTGTGTGTTTGAAATTCAAACCCAAAATTGATTCATAACATAAGTTGGAACCCAACTTATATGTTGATCAAATAAAAACTAAAGCTATGAATTATTACCTAAGTTAAACTCAACAACTTTTTCATTTTATTTTGTCTTGAATTCCTCAATGTTGCTAGCATCATAGATAATATCTATGAAAAAATATCTTTCAATTATTATAACTCTTTTGACACCAAATTTTTCTAGTATTTTCTTAAGTATATGTTACAAACATAATATATATCTCTCACTTAGGAATACCAACATGATGATATTACCTATAGTTCTACACTTGTTTGCAATGTCAAGTGACTTGCCATTTGCACTACAAGAAAATAACACATTACTGAAGCAAATTACCGATGGTGAAAATTCCGTTATAAATTAGCGATAGAAATTGATTTTTTGTCAGTAAATTTGTCGAAAAAAATATTTTTTTATGACCGCCAAAATTTTCGTCTGTAAATGTAGAGGAAAATTATTCCCGAGATTTTCCCAATGGGATATAGCGACAGAATAGTAAATTTCGTCATAAAAATAGGCGACAACGGAATTACCAATAAAGCCACATTTTCGTCGGTAATTACCGACAGAACCACAGTTTCGTTAGTAAATATTGGTTTCTCCAAAAATTAAAACGACGTTGTTTGGTTTAACACCAAATGATGTCGTTTTGAATAGCCTCATAAGCCACTTGAAACCTCCCTTCTTCCTTCCCTCTTTCATTTTCTCTCTTCTTCCTTACTTTATAGTCATCGATCCCTCTTCCTCCCATGCATTCAACGTCAATTTTTGCTTATTTTGGTCCATCGTGCGTCATTTTCAGGGAAGTTTGCTATTAGGTTTCCCGATGTCTCCAAAAAATTTGTTGTTTGTGTTGAACATAAGTGAGTTTTTATGGATTATAGGTATATGAACATGGGTGGGTGTGTAAAATCCCACTCCAATGGGAAGGGTAAAATAGTAAATTGGCTAAGGGTGAGAGTGATTGGGACAAATTGGAAATTTTCCTGCATACTGGTATTGGTGAATAGTGAATATTTGCACATGAAA
>JANIHZ010000006.1:43540625-43554836 GCA_027478365.1 Erythroxylum rufum | reverse complement strand
TATATTATTCTTAACCCCCCCCCCCCCCTCTTATTAGGCCTTTCTCTTCTCCTCTTATAGCCTCTAACTTCAATCTTCTTACATCTTCTCATGGAAGTGTCTGGATGTCCCATCTTAACATGCCCAAACTACAATCTTGGCTCTCTTAATTTTTCAATAATATTAACTACCTTTAATTGGCTCATCAGCATTACATTTCTAACCTTATCTCTTCTAGTAAGATTGTACATTCAACGAAACATTCTCATCTTCACTACTATTAGCTTATGACTATGCACATATTTGATTAGTCAACACTCTAACCCATAAAACATGACCGACCTAAATGATAAAATTGGATGTTGGTCATTTTGTGTGCTGTTATTAAACCAGATACTGATGCTATGCGCTTTGTGTTGTTTTAATAACAACACACAAAATGACCAATGTTCATAAATCAACATCATTTAAAGCAATGATCTTCTTCAATATTCAGTCGAGTCATTTCGACCAGGTTCGTGACTTGTTGGATACTCCATATAACCAGACCAAAAATACTACAAAATTTGTTTTTTTTTTAAATGTAAAAATCTTCCAAAACACTTAATAGAAATCTCTACCATTAATCAAAAGAAAAACATTAAAAAAACAACTCTAAATTTAAAATGTTTGAATATGAAAATTTTTTTAGAATTTGAAATTCTTCAAAAACTTCAACAAGGATGAGGTTAACAAGCTCTAATACCAAATGATAGCCAATTCTAACATATATATTCAACAATAATATACGTTAAAATAACATATAAACTAAATGCGAAAGAAAAACGAAATACTTTCAGCCATTATTGTTTATGCTTGAGGAATCTGCGTTTTGGAATTCTTCTAAGCTATCAATTCCCAATTTGATGGTGTATGTTTTCAGAAGAGAAAAGAAGCTTAGGAGATCACAAAATTTGTGAGCAAGTCAATATGAATGTGCTCCGATCAAGCACAATATCAGTTACCATAAAAATAGGAATTCATACCTATTAACTACATAACATTGGACCTTTACTAACAAGAATATGAAAAGTTCTCACAACCAATTTATTGGACCTGTACCCCTATCAATTACCGATACTTCAAATCTTAATTACCTACCTATAGCAGACAACAAGTTCACTAGGAACGTACCCAGTTTCGCAAGGTTGCATAAGCTGGTGGCTATTAACGAAAATATGCTAGGAGAAGCAAAGTACTTTATGTCCTTTATTGATGATTATTCCAAGAGATGTTGGGCGTATCCAATCAAGAGGAAGGCAGAAGTGTTTCCAGTCTTCAAAGTTTACACAGCGTAGGTAGAACTTGAATCTGGAAAGAAGATCAAGTGTTTAAGGACAGATAATGGAGGAGAATACACTGGCAGTGAATTTAATCAATTCTGCAAGCAAGAAGGCATCAAAGGGCAGTTCATAATGACAAAAACTCCTCAATAGAATGGCATGGGAAAGCGGATGAACAGAACTCTGTTAGAGAGAACCAGAGCTATGTTGGCAACTGCAAGCTTAGACAAGACTTTTGCAGTAAGTACCGCTTGTTATGTGATAAATCGAGCCCCATCAACTACAATTGAGTTGAAGACACTGATGGAGATATAGACTAGAAAGCTAGTTGATTATTCACACCTCTATATATTTGAAAGTCCTGTGTATGTGATGTACAATTCCCAAGAAACTATGTAGCTGGATCAAAAATCCAAGAAATACTTATTCTTGGGGTATGCTGATGGAGTGAAGGGGTATTGCTTATGGGATCCCACTGCCCATAAGGTTATCATCAGTAGGAATGTAATCTTTATATATAAGCTACAAAAGAAAGGAGAAGATGATAACACATCAAAGGAAGATTCAGAGACTACTGTTGTTCAGGTGGAAAAGGAATCCCAGACGGATTCTTCTCAAGCATCACTAGAGTACGACGTACAAGAACTAGTAGAGACTGAAACTCCAGAGACTCGTCGATCAAATCGCCCAAAAAGGTGACCTAATTGACATTCAGACTATATTATGAAGGGCAGTGTTGCATATTATCTTTTAACTGAAGATGGGGAATCATCATCTCTCCAGGAGACAATGAATAGTTTAGATGCATCTCAATAGATGATATCAATGCAAAAAGAAATTGAAGCTCTTCATAAGAATAAAACTTGGGAGCTCGTGCCACCACCATATGGAAGAAAGCCTATTAGAAATAAATGGGTTTTTAAGATTAAGCAAAATAGGAAGATCAAGTAGAGAGATATCGTGCAAGATTGGTGGTGAAAAGATATGCTTAAAAGGAAGGGATTGATTTCAATGAAATATTTTCTCTTGTAGTTCGACTCACTACGGTCTGGGTAGTCATAACAATATGTGCTACGTTTGACTTACATCTAGAGCAGTTAGATGTAAATATGACTTTGCTTCGTGGAGATCTTGAAGAAGAGATTTATATGCTCAAACTAGGAGGTTTTGAAGAAGCAAAAAAGGAGAAATTTATTTGCAGATTGAACAAATCTCTATACGGTCTATAATAGGCGCCAAGGTGTTGGTATAAGATATTTGATTATTTCATTATGAGTCTTAGATATAACAGACTAAATGCAGACCTTTGTACATATTTCAAGAGGTTTAGTGAAAATGACTCCATTATCTTGCTACTATATGTAGACGACATGTTGATAGTAAGCCTCAACAAAGATCATCTCAACGAGTTAAAGACGCAACTGTCTAAAGAATTTGAAATGAAGAACTTGGAACCAACAAGCAAGATTCAAGAGATGCAAATTCATCGAGATTGAAGTAACATGAAGATTTGGCTTTCTCAGAAGAATTATCTAAAGAAGATCTTGTGACGCTTTAACGTGCAAGATTGTAAGCCAATTTCTACCACACTTCCTATTAATTTCAAGTTATCATCTAAAATGAGTCCTAGCAATGAAGAAGAGAGGATAGAGATGTCTCGAGTATTGTATGCATCAGTAGTGGGAAGTTTAATGTTTGCTATGATTTGTACAAGACTAGACATTGCACATGCAGAGGGAGTGATTAGTCGATACATGGTGAATCCTGGTATAGAGCATTGTAATTCTATAAAGAGGATCCTAAGATACATTAAAGGAACCTCAGATGTTGCATTATGTTATGGAGGATCGAACTTTATTGTCAGTGGATATGTTGATTCAGATTACGCAAGTGATCTTGATAAAAGCAAATCTACTAAAGGCTATATGTTTAAACTTACTGGTAGAGTTGTAAGTTGGGTTTCAAAACTATAATCAATTGTTGCTACATCAACAACAGATGCAGAATATGTAGCAACTACACAAGCCAGTCAAGAAGCAATATGGTTGAAAATGCTCTTGGAAGAACTCGGGCACAAAGAAGAGAAAATTTCTTTATTTTGTGACAATCAGAGTGCCTTGCATCTTACAAGGAATTAAGCATTTCATTCAAAGACCAAACACATACGAGTAAAGTATCACTTCGTTCGTGATAAAGTCGAAGGAGTTGTAGATATGCAAAATATTCATATCAAAGATAACTTAGCAGATTTCATGACAAAGGCAATCAATACTAACAAGTTTATTTCGTGTCAATCCTCATGCAGCCTGATAGAGACATGAGCAACATGGAAATGGAAAGGAAGAAAGAATGGTGTGAAGATATGATTGATACTTAATCAAATCTTCAAGTAGGAGATTGTTGGAATGATAGGCAGTGGCGGTAGTCAACAATTGTGGCTACCATAGTCAAAAAGGAAGGATGCAAAGGAGGCTGGAAATCAACAATTGTGGCTTGGAAAACTAATTGTTAACTGTCTAAGACCGCGTGAGGGAGGCCTATAAATAAGCATCCCCAATTCATTTGCATAGCATCCTAAAATATTCTCTTCATCCGTTAAATCCCTACAAAAGCTTAGAGGGTATTTCTCCTATTTTGAGAGAGTTAGTATTTCTCCTTGTAAAATAGAGAGAGGTTGTAACTCCTAAAGTTTCATAGTGAAGTTTCTTCTTCGTGCCCATGGTTTTTACCCTAATTGGTTTAGAGGTTTTCCACATAAAATCTATGTGTTTATTCCTTCATTATTATTTCTTTCAGTCCTATTTAGTTGTGAACTTGCTCTAATCTGATCACTTTTCTCAACACTTTGTTCAAATTCTTAAAACAATTAACTATATGAAATTTATGTTAATCCTAAAAGATTGCCTCTATTTGGTTCAATCATCAATGAATTTCATTATAATGAAAATGTTTGGTCATCAAGATCATGTATTTGTAGATGTTTCGTATTAATGAATTCTTTTATGTGGCCTACCAACTATAGTTTGTAGGCCACATTCAAATTTTATTCGAAGTAAGAATTGGCAATTTTCCCGAAATGCAATCAATCAACATTACAAATTTGATTCATGGGAGGAATTAGCAATTCCTAAAATACATTCAAGTATAGAATCTATAGATACAACTTCGAACATATTTCCCCAACTTATTACCTTTTCTATTTTTTTATTCTAAATAAAATTCCAATATTAAATTTATAGCTTAATGAAATCAAATATTGATATTATAACACTCTCAATCTTTATGTGATTTTATACATGAAATGAGGTTATTATCAAGTGCATTATAAACTCCTTCCTATAAAAAAGAACTCATGTACAATAACACACATCCAAACTTAATGAAAATATGTACTACTTTTGGTCTTTACTCTTTATAGCTGTAGATATCATTTAAACTTTAAAACTAAACCACATAAATCTATAATCATATTTCTCTCTTTTACTCTTTTTTAATATATTATTTTTTTTAATGTGTTAGTGTCTAAGTTATAATCCTATATCACGATCAAAAAATTCAACTTTACATATTTATTACAACAATTCTTTTTTATAATTATTAAAATCATGATTTTTATTTAGACCTGGTGTGTTTTTATAGTTGGATAGGAATTCTATCAAGTTAATTAATTCAAACTTATCTTCATCTTTTCACACAATTTTGAGTTTTGATTGCTTGGTTTTCAACCAACTTGCTCTTCATTTTGAGTATCTTTAACAGATGTTAGCATACCCATATGGTATTCCAATGACTAATATAACATCCTAATTTACTAAAATAGATATTCGATTTATAATATTGTAACCTTATTGTATGATTTGATAAATTGACTTATGTTATCATCAAACATTTTTATAAATATAAAATCCATGAATTACACCAATTCCCAATAAGCTAGAATTTATAGTGATCGACAAGTCATTATCATGCCACAACTAGGGAAAGATGCATCAAAATTATTTAGGAACATGGCTAATTGCCATAACAACTCTATTCATCATGCCACAACCAAGGAAAGATGCATCAAAATTATTTAGGAACATGGCTAATTGCCATAACAACTCTATTCATCATGCCAAAACAAAGGAAAGATGCATCAAAATTATTTAGGAACATGGCTAATTGCCATAACAACTCTATTCATCTACGAGAATTCATAAATATTCCTTAAATATAGAGAATTATAGTATTGAAGATTCATTTTTTATTAAAAAATAAACTCTTTTGTATTGGTAAAACAATATAATTCTTACGCAAAAGTTATCCTTTCAACATTAAGAAACATTTTACTTTTAGAAGATTCTCGTCATAAAATTTCCTTTTCCAAAAACTTATACTTTTTCAAACCTAGAAAATATACGAAATTCTAACATTCTTCCTTGAAACAAATACTTTCACGCATCACTACAAGAAAATTAGTTATTAGCGATGGATAATTATCGACAAAAACTGAACTGTTGGAAATTACCAATGAAGTAAAATTGTCGGAAAAATTTTTAACTTGGGACGGAAAAACACACCCGTCAGTAAATATGGAGGGAAATCATCCCAGAAAATTTTATGACAAAATATAATGGCAGTAAGAAATGACCGTTGGTAAAGAAAGCGAGAATGCTTGGCAGAGTAAATAATGCTAGAGTTTACCGACAGAGTTTTCGTCAGTAAATTTCGTCAATAAATTCTAGTCATAAACGTCGTCATTTGCTTTTAGTTAAGCGTTTTTAAAAAAATGAAAAAGACGTCGTTTGGTTTAATATCAAACAACGTCGTTTTTGTTAAACCTAAATCTATCGCTGCTTCCTTCCCCCCATTTCCCCTCATCCATCATGCACAACCCCTTTTTTTCTCTCATCTGTCGTCGTCATCCAACCGCAACTCTCTTCATCCCACCGCGCCTCCTCGTCGTGTCGTCGTGCATCCTCAGCATCCTACCATCCTCGTGTAGCCAACATCGTCATCTCTGTCACAACCGAAGGCCATCACGCATCTTGCCACCATACCTCGTCGCTACTTGTCCTCGTCGTCATCATCACATCTGCTTCAAGTACTATATAATCGTCTCTCATGCACCATACCTCATCACCATCGTCGTCCTGTCAATGTATAGGTTGATTACGATGTTGTTAATTTAGTTCTGTAAATGTGGATGTATTATCTATAAATGTTGACAGTGAATATTAAAAATGTGGAGTTGGCTTTATAAATGTGGATTTGTCTTTATTAGATACCTTGGATAATTTTTTTACTATATTTAATGAATTAATGCTTTCATTATTTGAACCTATAAAATTAATATCAAAATCCATACTACCACTAAATTGAGTTACAAAATCAAATGATTTAAGATTGTGTGTATATACAGCATTGATGGTTCATTATTAGAAATGTTAGTGTTGTGGGATATGATTGCCAATAATAATGTTCAACATTTATTAGATAGTTCTTCCTGCAAAGTAACACTTTGTGTGCTTTGCTTACCGATTAATCGGTTTTATTTTGATAATTTTTTTGAATAAGTGTTACGCTACAGTTATTTTAAGGAAACTCTTATCCTTCAATTAGACATGTTATTAATTGATAAATATCTTTGATTAGTTATTTGACAATTAATGAAGGAGAGTCAAGAAGAAATTGAATTAAACTAAGTAGCGTCATCCAAATTTGACCTTTTGATTCATACCTTATTTAAGCAACTTAGGTATCTAGTTGGGCCTCATCTCTAATCATACCTTATATCCTTTTTATTCATACTTTATATCCTACTCTAACTGCAAAGTTCCTAATTTAAGTGGGTTAGATTGCAATTAAGAAGGAGATGAGGAGCACAAGTGAAAGAAAACGAAAAAATAGCACACTTGAATTGATAAGAAGGAGACAAGTGTGAAAAATGTGAAAATGGAGGGCAAAAACAAGAAGAGGACTTCATAACATTAGAAAAAGAAAAGGCTGGTATTTGGAACAACCCATAGGAAATGCAAGCAATGCCGTTTGGTTTTCCTTTTCCCTCTGGTGAACCAACTCTATTTCTCTTTCAGCCTTGCGTAAAAAAGAGCTTGATGGATTTGAACTTCGAAATTCTTAAATTGATGTTCACGATGTCTTTGTTTTATCTTGCATACTTTTAAAGATAAAACAGATTTTTATGCCAGTTGTAGTCCTTTTCAAATAGTGGTGCATTCCCACCAGTTAACTAATAAGATTTTTTTTTGCATGCCCTATTTTATGTTGAGCGTCGCTCATCCTTCTTCTTTGTAGTCTGTAGTTGTCCGTCCATCCAAGTAAGTCTTCCGACTAATATTTACCGTATGTGTAGCTTTAATAATACATTAATTAGATGCGTTTGAGTTTTGTGTGAATGCAAAGGAGGTCTTGATTTTGTGTTGTTTTTTAGAATATTCTTATAATCAATGATGAGTTTCTATGTTCTTTAATAGTCTAACTATTTATGTTTAGGTTATGTTTGAATCATTGATGAGTAGATGTATGATTATATAAGCATTTACTATATGTGGAATGATTTTGAGATCTGATGGATGATTTGAAGCATAATAAACCCCTAGGATGATATATACACTGGAAACCCGAGATGCAGCTCTTATGAGGCTTATCGGTGAAAAATTACACGAGCCTAGGAGTCATAGCGAGAACTTGTTTTCTTAATTCACAGGTGTAAACAATGCCACGTACCATAGTTTTGAAATCAATTGTAGGTGATTAAATCAATTGATTAATACTTCAACTTCAATGTGATTAATGCAAACTTAGTATTAACACAAGAAATTCATACATTTTATAAACAAGACAGTTGTTTGCATATAAAAAAACCCCTAAGATGGTATATAGGCTAGAAATCCGTGATGTAGCTCTTGTGAGGCTTATCGGTGAAAAATTCCACGAGCTTAGGAGTCACAACAAGAACTAACTTTCTTGATTAATAGGTGTAAACAATGCCACATACTATAGTATTGAAATCAATTGTAGGTGATTAATTCAAACATAAATACTTCAACTTTAATGTGATTAATGTAAACTTAATATTAACACAAGAAAATCATATGTTTAATAGACAAGACAATTATTTGCATAATAAACCCCTAAGACTATATATAGGCTGGAAACTCGTGATGCAACTCCCGTAAGGCTTATCGGTGAATAATTTCACAAGCTTAGGAGTCATAGCAAGAACTTGCTTTCTTGATTCACAGGTGTAAACAATGTCACATACCATAGTATTGAAATTAATTGTAGGTTATTAATTCAATCGATTAATACTTAAGGGATGTTATGTAAAGTTTAGATGTTCTGTAAACTTAAGGGACATGAAGGATACTAACTATGAATCACTCTTTTAAATTAACAGTTTTGTAGAAATGATTAATGTTGATAGATCTTAGACGTAAAGACGATTAACACTTGATGGTTTCATTAATCCTGAGTTTGTTGAGGGAGTTAAAGCTTTTATTCATTATGCATGTTCTCAACTTGTATAATGAATAAAGTGAAAACACATTATGCATATTCATATGTCCATGTAAAAAGTGCAAACACATTCGTTTCCTTCCTATTGATGAAGTTAATGGGTATTTGCTAAGAAAAGGGTTTGTCCCAAATTATTTTGAGTGGACACAATATGGGGAGCCATTGATTTATTACACCTCAAAGGGTAATGAACTACACTTGTTAGTGAATATGGATGAGTTTGAAGGGGGGATTGGATTTAGAACAAATAATATAAATGCAAATGAAAATCCTTTCATGCAAATGGTTTATAATGCAGCTGGTTATACCTTTCAAGAGAATATAGAAAATCTTAAAGAAGAACCAAACCCACATGCAAAACAATTTTTGGACTTACTACACTTAGCTGACCAAGAATTATGGCCAAATTGTGAGACAATGACTTAATTGTCTTCAATTGCTCAAATATTGAACATAAAGTCTGATAGGCATATTTCTGATCATAGTTTTGATAAAAATTCTTGGATGGTATAATGAATCATTGCCTCCTGGCCATACAATGGTTGATAGCTTTTACAATATAAAGAAACTTATTAAGGGTCTTGGTTTGCCTGTTAAAAAGATTGATTATTGCGAATTGGGATATATGTTGTATTAAGGAGATGACGTTGAATTACAAGAGTGCAAATTTTGTAGTCAATCTAGGTTTAAGCTTAGAAAGTGTTCTATGAAACATAAATTAGTACTCTAGAAGCAAATGTATTATTTCCTGATAACTCCGAGACTTCAAAGACTATATGCTTCTGATGTTACTGCATCTCATTTGAGATGGCATAATGAACACGAACAGAAGATGGAATAATGAGTCATCCATCAGATATACTAGCATGGAAACATTTCAATAACACCAATTACGAGTTTGCAGCTGAAAGTCGAAATGTTAGGTTGGGATTGTCGATGGATGGATTCCAATCTTTTGATCAATCTGGCCAACAATATTAATTATGGCCAATCATAATTACTCCTTATAATTTTCCTCCATGGATGTGTATGAATGCACGTATGTTCTTGATAATGATTATGCCAATTTCTACAAATCTAAAGCATAAAATTGATGTATTCTTACAACCATTGATATCTGAATTGTAGCATCTTTGGGAATATGGTGTTGAGACATATGATGTGTCTCTAAAACAAAATTTTGTGTTGAGAGTAGCTTTGATGTGGACCATTGGTAATTTTCTGGCATATGCTATGTTGTCTGGATGGAGCACAATAGGAAAATTGGCTTTTCCTTATTGTGGCAATGATTCTAATGCATTTTATCTTCTAAACGGGGGCAAAACATGTTGGTTTGACAACCACTAAAAATTTCTTCCTCCAGATCATCCATTTAGATGCAATAAACAAAAGTTCATTAAGAATAGGATGGTACAAACACCTCTTCCCCTTCACAAAGCTGGTGAAGAGAAATTACAGGAGATTGATGAATTAGGGTTGCTGAAAATTACAGAATTTAAAGCTGACAAAGTTAATACAAACATTGGTAAAAAACTTTGGTTGGAGAAAATGAAGCATCTTTTGGAATTTTCCATATTGGAAAACTAATTTGATATGTCATAATCTAGATGTGATGCATATTGAAAAAAAAATATTTTTGACAATTTGTTCAATACCATAATAAACATTGAAAGGAGGACAAAAGACAACGCAAAATCACGAGCTAATTTGAAACTTTTTTTGTAGAAGGAATGAGTTACATAAAGATCTTCACATCGGTAAATATCCGAAAGCATATTACACTTTAGATAAAAAACAAAAGGAAAATTTGTGTGAATGGTTAAAAAGTCTAAAGTTTCCTGATGTTTATATTTCAAACTTGGCAAGGTGTATGGACATGAGGAAGTGCAAATTATTTAGGATGAAAAGTCATGATTGTCATGTGTTTATGCAAAGGCTAATTCTAATTGTATTTCAAGAGTTGCTATCGAATAAGGTTTGGAAAGTTATAATAGAACTAAGTTTGTTTTTTAAAAGCTTAACATCATTTAAAATAAAGTTGGCTTAAATGGAAAAACTAGAAAGGGAAATTCTAGTAATTTTGTGCAAATTAGAAGGGATTTTTCCTCCAAGCTTCTTTGACTGTATGGAGCATCTACCTGTGTATTTAGCACACGATACTAAACTTGCCAATCCAATTCAATATCAATGGATGTATCCGTTTGAGAGGTAATTCAACAAAAATGATTGTAATTCAAGTAATAACATATTTTAATAACTAAATTGTAATAACCCTATTTGCTAATGTAGGTATTTGCATCACTTGAAGAAAAATGTCAAAAATAAGGCTAGAGTTGAAGGTTCGAAATGTAATGCTTATTTGGTGGAGAGAGCTAGTACATTTTGTTCACATTTTTTTGAGTCACATCTTCATGCAAAAGAAAGAAAAGTTCCTCGTAATAATGATGGGGCAGGAACGAGTGATGCTGATGGTAACTTACCTATTTTCATAAATCCTAGACAAGCATATGGACGTTCAATAAGAAGAATGTTAACAGAGGAAGAAATTGAGGCTACCCATGGTTACATTTTATTGAACTATCAAGAGGTTCAACCTTTCGTTCAGTAAGTTGAAATTGATTATTTGGGTTTTGAAATTTAGTGTTATTCACAACTGAAATACATAATAATGTTTTTAGGTTATATGAGAAATGGTTATGCGAGCAAATGCCCGACAAAACACAGGATAATATCAATAAAGAAGTTGACAAACACTTTCCTCGATGGTTTGAGAAATATGTAAGTTTTCACTTACAATTATTGAAATGATTGAATTATAAGATTAAAGTGTTCAAATGGCATTATACTATTTAATATGATAATTTCTTTTATGTAGGCCTTAAAAAATCTAATAGAGAACAAATTCATATGTGATCTTGCGAAAGGACTTTTGCGAATTGTTAAATCGTATCCTGTATATTTCATTAATAGATACAAATATCATACAAAATATCATAGTCATAGCATGACAACAGTAAATAGTAGAGTTTGCATACAGGAAGAATTGATAGATTACTATAGTAAAATTATTAAGATACTTGAAATTGAGTACCTTACATTGCCAATAAAGTGGAGTGTGATATTTAAGTGTGACTGGTTTGATCCAGCTCCTAATGTTTGTACAAAATTGCATAGTTGATATAATATAGTAAAAATCAACCATAAAAGAAGATTTAGACAATTTGAACATTTCGTGTTAGCAATGCAAGCGATCCAGGTGTATTTTGTCCCTTTTCTTAGCTTACGACGAGATAAGTTAGATTGGTTGGCCGTTTGCAAAGTTAAACTTAGAGGTATTTTTGAATCTTATGGAAAAGGAGAACAGAGAATTGAAAGTGAATCGTTTCATGAAGATGTTTATGAAATAAATGCATCTGTTACATATGACGAGAATGAACCTTTGAACGGCCCAAATAATGAACATGTTAAAATTTCACCTAGAAAGGATGAGAAGGGCTAGAGATCTGAAGAGGAGTCTGAGTTTGATTCTAATTCTTCAGAAAAAGAAGATGATGATGATTTTGATTTATAGTTAAGTGTTGATAGTGAATAATTTGTGTATGTAATATAATATTATATTCAATAAATCAATTATTGAAACAACAATATAGTGTTATATATTGGGTTGAAATTGTTATATTTTTGGAATATTCAAGAAAATATGAATTTCAGGTTAAAATATGCCACCAAAGAGAAAACAAGATATGATGTGACCAAGGTTTAGACCACGATTTGAAGCTAGTTACTTTCCAGGTGAAGCATCACATTCTGCAGCTACAACCGAATCAGATGCTATACCTCCAGCTACTACACTTGCAGATGAGGCATCACCTTTTGTACCTGCTGCTACACCATCCACCACCCGTATACCGACAGAGATATCAAGATAAACGATGCGGATGAACGAATTGGCCTCCAGCCTGGAGTTGATAAAAGAACTTACATCACAATTGCCAACAATTTGTAAGTAAAAATGCATAAAACACTATATGTTTATAATTAAATTATAGGTTTAAATTAAAAAATGGTATAAATTTGTTTTTGTATTAGGTTGATTTTGTCTTGACCGTGCTAAAAAAACTTGACATTCAAATTCAAGGAGAAGATTGATCTTGAGGGTTATATATGAAAGAATATCTCTCAAGCGACAAAGGATTTTTATTATCAGGAGTTTGAGGTACAAAAAAATATTTTTTGTATTTTTTTAATTAGATAAATACTGTAGTTATAAGTACTTATCATATGTTTTCCTTTTTTTTCAGGAATTTTTTTTGGGGTTCTGAATTTGACGCGGTTATTTATAAAGTATAGGAGAGACGAGCTCGTATATGTTATAAAGACTTTGTTGGTGCAATACATAAGACTGGTGTACGACCTCCTTATATTTCCGAAGAAATATGGAGTTGTTGGCAACAGTATTGGACATCATTCGAGGCAAACAATAGACGTGGAGGACCGGGGGGAGAGAGTCTTGCCGTACACATTGGAGAATCTATTATCCATCACGAGCATGCAGAGAGACTTGTAAGTATCTACACTTTACACTTATATTTTGATTTTTTTACTTTGATGTATTTCAATTTAACTTGATATGTGAACTTTGGAATGAAAATATGTGTATTATGGAGAATGATAATGTTATAATGTCTGGTGTCATATATGACTGTGTTGTTGAGTTACTTTCTTTATTCAACATGGGGTAAATATCGTAAAAATAAAGAAAATTTTGTCGAAATTTTTGTAAATTGTAGTTAACTTATAACATTTTATTCTAATGCAGGAAAAGTCTATGGGCAGGATGTCTACACCCTGTCAACTCTTTTTGCATACTCACACTAAGAAGCATGGCAGTGTGACCTTTGTTAATACCCGATATAGAGAACTAAATGTATGTGAAATTTATGCTTTAATATTAATGCTTAATAATTATCACTTTTTAACATAAAAATTGCCTTCTGATAGGACCAAATACAAAAAAGCATTTAACGACAGTCTCAACAATTTGAAGATTTTGATGAGATTCAAACCTATCTTCATGCAGTGGGTGGTAGGGACCATCGTGGAAGGATATTTGGCTTAGGTCTATTTGCCAACACATGTTATTCGCAATCATCCATATCCAATACAACAAGATTTAGTAGGCGGTTCGCATCTAATGAAGTTCATGAGCTTTAGAGCACAATATAGGTATTGACAACTCAGTTGCAATAGTCGATGGAGTATATAGCCTAGCTCCGTAATAAGATGGATGAGTTGAAGAGGAAGAGTAGCACTTCATCGCAACATTCAGAACATCCGCATTCACCAAATGAATAGCGTAGTTGTAGTCATTTTGTATGAATTAAATACTTAT
>JANIHZ010000006.1:43529893-43540525 GCA_027478365.1 Erythroxylum rufum | reverse complement strand
ATCAAGTCATTTGGATGCCTAAAGAAGAAGTTATGGCCGAAAGGATCTAACATGTTCATCTCTTTACTCATATTGCATATACCTTGGTGCAATTTCCATAACTCTTACTATAGATGTCAGATTAACTTTGTTTTTAGACTATTGGGAAGAGGACTTCTAGATCTACAACTTTTATGAAGGCCTCAAAGGCCAATTCTATCATCTAACTTCAATATCGTCTCACTTTTCTTCCTTTCACTTTTCTTCCCTTCACTTTCTATCGTTCACTTTTCTTCCCTTCACTTTCTATCATCTGCTTTTCTTCCGTCTTCTTTTCTTTTGTCTGCTTTTCTATTGTCTACTTTTCTTCCGTCTGCTTTTCTATCGTCTGCTTTTCTTCCGTTCACTTTCTATCGTCTGCTTTTTCTTCCCTTCACTTTCTATCGTTTGCTTTTCTTCCGTCTGTTTTTCTTCCGTCTGCTTTTCTATCGTCTGCTTTTCTTTCCTTCACTTTCTATCGTCTGCTTTTCTTCCAGAACGTCTCCACTTATAAGGATCATAACTTTTGACTTCGGTATCCAAAATTTTCATACTATATACCGTTGGAAAGATAAAAGAAAGCTCTACAACTTTCCAGAAGGTAACTTTGCCAAAATACATTTATGTCAATCCCAAATGTGCCCCTAAATTCCAAAGATGAACTTCCCATTCATTCACCAACATACTGCACCAAATTTTTAACTTCATAATAACTTTTGAGATTCTTAGAGATAGAATTGAAATTTGATGTCTTCATAAGAAATGTAACCATATATTTCTAGTTTAATCCAAATTAAGAATCATCTCGTTTGGATAACTAGAGGAGAAGTTATGGCTAATAGACTGAAGCATACTTAGTGAACATTTTCCAGATCACTACAATTTTATTTCTAAATCTTTCCTTATCACAACTCGTACCAAGATCACTCTTTCTACTCCTCATTTTCAATAAAATCACATTTAATATCAATTTTACCCAGAAACTATCAATGAATGCATGTACCACTTTTTATATGAAAACATTCCATATTTCTATGCATATATGCTAACATGATGCATGAACAAGAAAATGCATTGTCTTAATTTATCTTTAAGCTCGCATGTACCGAAATTTCGGGTTCTAACCCTTAATATGGGGACGGGGATGTTACATTGTGCACTTGGTTTAATTTAGGCATTTGTTTGTGGTTTGAACCTCCCATTTGAACTTCGTGCATTTTTAATGTAAATGACCTATACTAACCAAAACTTGTTACTGGTATGAACTTTGGTGATTAATTCAATTGGTTAATACTTAGGGGATGTTATGTAAAGTTTAGATGTTCTGTAAACTTTGGCGAACATGAAAGATACTAACTATGGAATCACTGCTTGAAATTAACAGTTTTGCATAAATAAGTAATGTTGATAGATCTTAGATGTATAAACGATTAACACCTAATGGTTTCATTAATCCTGAGTTTGTTAAGGGAGTTGAAGCTTTTATTCATTATGCATGTTCTCAACCTGCATATATGGATGACCCAAAGATCATATGTCCATGCAAAAAGTGCAAACACATTCGTTTCCTTCTTATTGATGAAGTTAATGGGCATTTGCTAAGAAAATGGTTTGTCCCCAATTATTTTGAGTGGACACGACATAAGGAACCATTGATTTGTAGCACCTCAAAGGGTAATCAAGTACAATCGTTTGTGAACTTAAATAAGTTTGAAGGGGGCATTAGATTTAGAACAAACAATGTGGATGCAAATAAAAATCCTTACATGCAAATGGTTTATGATGCAGCCGGTTATATCTTTCAGGAAAATATAAAAAATCTTAAAGAACCAAACCCACATGCAAAACAATTTTTTGAGTTACTACACTCAGCTGACCAAGAATTATGGACAAATTGTGAGATAATGACTCAATTGTCTTCAATTGCTCGAATATTGAACATAAAGTCTGAAGGGCATCTTTCTGATCGTAGTTTTCATAAAATTCTTAAATGGTATAATGAATCATTGCCTTCTCATTATACAATGGTTGATAGTTTTTACAATATGAAGAAACTTATTAGGGCTCTTAGTTTACCTATTAAAAAGATTGATTGTTGCAAATTGGGATTTATGTTGAATTGGGGAGATGATGTGGAATTACAAGAGTGCAAATTTTGTAGTCAATCTAGGTTCAAGCCTAGAAAGCATTCTATGAGACAGAAATTAGTACCTTGGAAGCGGGTGTATTATTTCCTACTAACTCCTAGACTTATATGCTTCTGATATTAATGCATTTCACATAAGATGGCATAATGAACACGAACAGGAAGATGAAATAATGAGTCATCCATCAGATGCACTGACATGGAAATATTTCAATAACACCCATTTTGAGTTTGCAGCTAAAAGTTGCAATGTTAGGTTGTGATTATCGAAGGATGGATTCCAACCTTTTGGTCAATCCGACCAGCAATATTCATCATGGCCAATCATAATTACTCCTTATAATTTGCCTCCATGGATGTGTATGAAAGAAGCACATATGTTCTTGACAGTGATTGTGCCAGGGCCTATAAAATTTAAAACATAAAATTGATGTATTCTTACAATCATTGATATCTGAATTGCAGCATCTTTGGGAATATTGTGTTCAGACATATGATGTTTCTCTGAAACAAAATTTTGTGTAGAAAATGGATTTGATGTGGACCATTAGTGACTTTTCAGCATATGCCATTTTGTCTAGATAGAGCACAACAAGAAAATTAGTTTTTCTTTATTGTGGCAATGATTCTGATGCAGTTTATCTTCCAGACGAGGGCAAAACATGTTGGTTTGACAATCACAAAAAAATTTCTTCCTCTAGATCATCCATTTAGATGCAATAAACAAAAGGTCATTAAGAATAGGATGGTAAAAACACCTCGTTTCCCTCACAAAGCTGGTGAAGAGTTGCAGGAGATTGAGGGATTAGGCTTGCTGAAAGTTACAAAATTTAAAGCTGATGAAGTTAATGCAAGCATTAGTAAAAACTTTGGTTGAAAAAAACGAAGCATCTTTTGGGATTTGCCATATTGAAAAACTAATTTGATACGTCATCATCTAGATGTGATGCATATTGAAAAAATTATTTTTGACAATTTTTCAATACCATAATAAACATTTAAGGAAGGACAAAAGACAATGCAAAATCACGAGCAGATTTACAACTTTTTTGTAGAAGGAATGAGTTACATAAAGATCTTCGTACCGGTAAATATCCGAAAGCATGTTACACTTTGAACAAAAAACAAAAAGAAAATATTGTGTGAATGGTTGAAAAGTCTAAAGTTTCCCGTTGGTTATGTTTCAAACTTGGCAAGGTGTGTGGACATGAGGAAGTCAAATTATTTAGGATAAAAAGTCATAATTGTCATGTGCTTATGCAAAGGCTAATTCCAATAGCATTTCGAGAGTTACTACCGAATAAGGTTTGGGAAGTAATAATAGAATTAAGTTTTTTTTTTCAAAAGTTTAACATCATTTGAAATCAAGTTGGCTTAAATGGAAAAACTAGAAAGGGAAATTCTAGTAATTTTGTGCAAGTTAAAAGGGATTTTTCCTCCAAGCTTCTTTGACTGTATGGAGCATCTATCTGTACATTTAGCACACGAGGCAAAACTAGCCGATCTAGTTCAATATCGATGGGTGTGTCCATTTAAGAGATAATTCGACAAAAATGAATGTAATTGAAGTAATAACATGTTTTAACGACTGAATTGTAATAACCCTATTCACTAATATAGGTATTTGCATCACTTGAAGAAAAATAAAAAACAAGGCTAGAGTTGAAGGTTCGATATGTAATGCTTATTTAGTGGAGAAAGCTGGTATATTTTGTTCACATTATTTTGAACTGCATGTTCACATAAGAGAAAGAAAAGTTCCTCGTAATGACGCTGGGGGAGGAACGAGTGATGCTGATAGTAACTTATCCATTTTCACATATCCTGGATGACCATATCGACGTTCAACAAGAAGAATGTTAATAGAGGAAGAAATTAAGGCTACCAATGGTTACATTTTATTAAACTGTCAAGAGGTTCAACCTTTCGTCCAGTAAGTTGAAATTGATTCTTTGGGTTTAAAAATTTAGCGTTGTTCATAACTGAAATACATAATAATGTTTTTAGATTATACGAAGAATTATTACGCGACCTAATGCCCGACAAGACACAGGATGATGTCAATAAAGAAGTTGGATAACACTTTCCTCAATGGTTCAAGAAATAAGTAAGTTTGCACTTGCAAATATTGAAATGATTGAATTATAAGATTTAAGTGTTCAAATAACATTATACTATTTGATATGATAATTTCTTTTGTGTAGGCCTTAGAAAATCCAATAGAGAACAGGCTCATATGTTATCTTGCGAAGGGACCTCTACAAACTATTAAATCATATCTGTGTATTTTGTTAATAGATACAAATATCATACAAAATATCATGGTCATAGCATAGAAACAATAAATAGTGGAGTTTGCATACAGGGAGAATTGATAGATTACTATGGTAAAATTATTGAGATACTTGAAATTGAGTACCCTGCATTGCCAATAAAGCGAAGTGTGATATTTAAGTGTGACTAGTTTGATCCAACTCCAAATGTTGGTACAAAAGTGCAAGTCAATACAATTTAGTTGAAATCAACCAGTGCGAAAAATATTTAGACAATTTGAACCTTTCGTGTTGGCAATGTAAGTGATCCAGATGTATTATGTCCCTTTTCCTAGCTTACGACGAGATAAGTCAGATTGGTTAGTCGTTTGCAAAGTTAAACCTAAACGTGTTTTTGAATCACATGGAAAAGGAGAACAGAGAATTGAAAGTGAAGCGTTTCGAGAAGATGTTTATGAAATAAATACAACTGTTACATATGACGAGAATGAACCTTTCAATGATCCAAATAATGAATATGTTGAATTTTCATTTGGAGAGGTTGAGGAGGGTGATAGATCTAAAGAGGAGCCTGAGTTTGATTATAATTTTTTAGAAAAAGAAGATGATTTTGATTTATAATTAAGTGTTGATAGCGATTAATTTGTGTTTGTAATAGAATATTATATCCAATAAATCAATTATTGAAATTTCAATATATTGCGTGAAATATTAAATTGAAATTGTTATATTTCTAATATTTAATAAAATATGAATTTCATGTTGAAATATGCCACCAAAGAGAAAATAGGATATGATGCGACCAAGGTTCAAACTACAATTTGCAGCTAGTTACTGTCCAGATGAAGCATCACATTCTACAGCTGCAATTGAATCAGATGTTGTTCCTTCAACTACTACACTTGCAGATGAGGCATCACCTTCCGTACTTGCTGATACACCATCCACCACCCCTATACCGACAGAGATATTAGAGGCAAACGATGCGGATGAAGGAGGCAACCTTCAGCTTGGAGCTGAGGGAGTTGATGGAAGAACTTACATCACAATTGTCAACAATCTTTAAGTGAAAATACATGAAACACCATATATTTATAATTAAGTTATATGTTTAAATTTAAAATTGATATAAAAATTAATTGTATTAATATTAGGTTGATTCTGTCTAAACCGTGCTCAAGAAACATGACATCTAAATTCAAGGAGAAGATTGATCTTGAGGGTTATATATGGAAGAATATTTCTCAGGTGACAATGTATTTTATTATCAGGAGTTTGAGGTGCAAAATATATATATATATTGTATTTTTAATCGATTTTTATACATTAAATAGATAAATATTGTAGATTATAAGTACTTATCGTATATTTTTCCTTTTGTTTCAAAAAGAAGTTTTTTAAGATTTTGAATTTGAAGTGGTCATTTATAAAGTATGGGAGAGACAAGCACGTATACATTATCGAGACTTTGTTGGTGTGATACATAATACTGGTGTACGACCGCCTTATATTTTTGAATAAATATAGAGTCTTTGGCAGTAGTATTGGACATCACACTAGGTAATGTCCATTTCAGAGCATAATTCTACTAATAGATATGGAGGACTAGGGGAGAGAGTCTTCTTGTATATACTTTATGATCTATTACCCACCACGAGCATGCAGAGAAACTTGTAAGTATCTACACTTTATATTTATATTATGATTTTTTTACTTTGGCATATTTCAATTTAATTTGGTGTGTGAATTTTGGAATGAAAATATGTGTATTATGGAGAATGATAATGTTATAAATGTTTGGTTCCATATATGGTTGTATTGTTGAGTTACTTTCTTTGTTCAATAGGGGGTAAATATCATAAAAATAGAGAAAATTCTGCTAAAATTTTTGTAAATTGTAGTTCACTTATAACATTTTATTCTGATGTAGGAAAAGTCTATCGGCTGAAGCCCACACCTCGTCAGCTCTTTTTGCACACTCACACTAAGAAGCATGATGGTGTGACATTTTTGTCTTGTTTTCTTTTAGATAAAATAAAAAAGAAAAAGTATTGCATATCTTGTACAATAAAATCTAAAATTGAAGTTTAAAAAATCTTTGTAAAAAGGAATTTATAAAGGTACTCAGACAATTAATGTTTGAATATAATTGAAGAGATCATTGACACACTTGACTCGATAAAGACATAATAGGTTAAGGAAGCTGAAATCCTCCCATTAGTTTGATTTTTTTATAAAGATTCAATACATGACTTGAAATGGAATATTTGAGGTCACATCTATTAGGAACCATAACCTTGTTTGGTACTTAATATAGACATTTGTAAAAGAAGATAGTGATTTAAATTGACTACTTTACAATTTTAACATTTTGAAAATTTAGTAAAATCTAATTCATCATATGCACTTCCTTGCCTCCATAATGTTGAACTCATAAAGAGAAATAATTGAGTAAATCAAATTTTGTATAGCGCACGTTATTGTAACTTAACTATAAGATCCTATTTGTAATATACTCGCTAGGTGTTAAAATGTTAAAAAGGATTTTGACAATTAACATTTTATAGGTATTTCAAGAAGTATCAAATTCCTTTCCAATTGAAATGTTTCAAACTTTGAGGGCTTATACTTATAGGGTAAAAGAAATAGAAATGATATGCAATCATATTGACATTGTCATCCCTAATTATAACAATTAGTTTGTTTTTCCTATGAATATTTAAGTTAAAGATGATCACAACTAAATAATAAATTACTTATAAGGTGGGTTTTAGATATGTAAAAGATTTAAAGAATAATGAAATAAGTTTTGAGTGCATTATTATGTGTATGAGTGTGATATAAGCGGATAATGCATTTTAAGACCAAGAAAGATTCTATTAAGTTCTAATTAAGCTATAATGTAATCTTGATAATAATTAAGTTATATATGATTCCTATTTATTGGTAAAAAAGAAGATGTACATAAGGTTTCTCTTGTCCTAGATCTCTTGATTGAACTTGTACAAGGTTATGCCTTTATTCTTTAATAACAATTCTTTTAATGTATAAGGCTATTTCTTATAATACAATTCAAAACTTATTAAAAGCTAGCTAATTGTTTATTATCTTTTTTATAGGCTGTGTTCTGTGTTGAAGAGCGTCGATAATTATCCAACCTCTTCTGTCGTCTTTGCAGTTTGTGATTGTCCATCCATCAAGGTAAGTCATTCAACTAAATAATTTATAATGTGATTGGTTTTGTGTTGTTCTTTGCAACTTTACCTCTAACAATGATTAATGAGTAAAAATATAGTCTATATGAAAACAACATTACGTAATTGCGGTTATCTTAGTGTAATTAACTCTTGCACAAATACAATCAAAAATGGTTATCTTGGTTTTGTATTTTTCTACTTTAATAGATTATACGAATGTATGTTGTTCTTTGGAATTGGTTATCTTGGTTTTGTTGTTTGGGATATTGTTAGAATGATTGATGGCTAGATTTACGAATTATATAAGTATTTACTACATGTCGAATTAGTTTGCATAATTATGGATGATTTGAGGAATAATAAACCCCTAGGATGGTATATAGGTTGGAAACCTATGATGTAGCTCCCATGAGGCTTATCGGTGAAAAATTCCACAAGCCTATGAGTCATATCGAGAAGTCCCTTTCTTAATTCACAAGTGTAAACAATGCATCTTACCATAGTGCTTATTTAAAATTAAACTTTGGAAATCAACTTGTAGGTGATTAATTGAAACATAAAGTCTTCAACTTTAATGTGATGAATTCAAACTTAGTATTAACATAAGAAATTCACATATAATTGACATAACAATTCTTTGTATAATAAAACCCTAGAATGATATATAGGCTGGAAACTTGTGATGCAGATCTTATAAGGATTATCAGTGAAAAATTCCACAAGCCAAGGAGTCACAATGAGAAGTCCCTTTCTCGATTCACAGGTGTAAACAATGCCATGTACTATAACGCTTGTTTAAAATCGGACTTTAAAAATCAACTTGTAGGTGATTATTTGAAACATAAAGACTTCAGCTTTAATGTGATGAATTCAAACTTAGTATTAACATAAGAAATTTACTTATAATTGACATGTTGGACCCCGATCTTTAAGTGGAAATTAGAAATAGTAAAATAAATTTAAATGAGTGTTTTTGTATATGAATTGTATTATAGATGTATTTGTGCCTTAAGGAAATTGATGAGAAAAGAAGGGATGGGTTTTTGATGACTTTGATATTTGAGCAAAATTGTATGGGTTATAAAAGTTAAAGTGAATGAGTCGACTGGAATGGAAGTTGAAATTAAGAAATAAAGAGAAAAAGTGTGAAAATTTGAAGAATTAAGCAAGTTTGACTTTTTGGGGATGAATAGTTGACTTTTTGATTTAGGCATAATTTGAGAAAATGATCTTCATGAAACTTGTAGTTTCTGATATTTTTTGATATCGAGAGTGAAAGTTATGAACGGTCAAAGTTAAGTGTTATTTGGCTAATGTCCATAAGTGTACATTTAGGTGTACTGTGCTTCGAGGCAAATTAGGCACTGATGTGGTCTGAATTGGAGTAAGTGGTCTACATAAAAGTTTTAGCTTATATTCCCAGCTTTTTATCGCCATAAAGTGTTAAATTTTTCGATATCGGAGCTAGAAGTTATAATCGATTGAAGTTTTGATGTTGTTTAGAATTGATTTTTTAGGGCAAAAATTTTGATTGAGAAATTGACCTCGGTAGAGATTGATTTTGCTTTTAAGTGCTTCATGAAAGTTTTAGATTATGTTTTGATCTTTCCATTGATGTAAAGTTTGGAATTTTTGGACTATATAATAGGATGTTATGATTTTTGGAAGTTCTGGTACTGCTTTGAGATGACAAGTAGGGGCAGTAACTTTGAGTGGGTTTTTGACCCCTTTAAAGATGAAATTGATTTTCATGTTCTTCATGGAAGTTGTAGATCTTCCTTGGAGCTTTCTATTGATACCAAATTTGTCAATTTTGGAATTCTAGGTCAAAAGTTATGATGTTTGTAAGTTTGGAGGTTGATCGGCCTCGCCGCTCGGCCTCGCCCGCTCGACCTCGATCGATTGGCCTCGGCCGCTATGCCTCGTTCGTTCGACCGCTCAGCACCCTTCCGCTATCGCTCTGCCTTCTGCTCGCGATCGCTCTGCTCTTTCGACTGCTCAGTGCTCGACTGCTCAGCCTTCTGTGCGCGATCGCTCTGCCTTTCTGATCACTCTGCCCTTCCGGTCGCGAGCTCTCTGCTCTTCTAATCGTTCTTCCTTCGGCTAGCGTTCTGCCTTCCACTAGCGCTCTGCCTTCCACTAGTGTTCTGCCTTCCGCTATCGCTCTGCTCTTCTGCTCGTTGATCGGTCAGCTCTTTTGCTCGCCGATCGCTCTGCTCTTCTGCTCGTCGATTGGTCAGCTCTTTCGCTCGCCGATCGCTCTGCTCTTCTGCTCGTCGATCGGTCAGCTCTTTCGCTCGCCGATCGCTCTGCTCCTCTGCTCTTCTGATCACTCAGCCTTTCTGCCTGCGATCACCCTGCTCTTCCAATCGCTCAGATCTTCCGCTCGGCCGATTTTTCCAACATTTTGGCCGACCAACCTCTCTTCCTTATTTTGGTCATATCTTTTTCGTCCGACATCCGATTGATCCGATTTTTGAAGCGTTGGATTCCTAAGACATTCCTCTATCTGTTCAAGGAAAATTATGAATTTTTTTGAGATTAAATTGAGTATGATCGATTTAATCAAAGTGAGTGGGATGATCGATTAAAAGGTTTTGAGTTAGATACTTTTTTATCAGACTTCAGTATTTTAGAGATATCTTGAGCTATACAACTCCGATCAATCTGATTCTTTTCGCAAAATAAAATAGAGATAAGGGGCTTCAAGTTATCTGAAGGAAGCAAATTTTAATTTGTTGGGGAATCACATCCCCAGATGGGAAATCCCGGTGCATGCATCGCATACATGCGGTGCGGAATAACAACAAAAATTGTTCCGGGACCTTCCCTGAACCCAGGATCTTGTGTCGGAACAAGAATCAAACCACAACGACCAAAGGAGACCGTCTCTAACGGTATCCACGCAGAGGTCGGAAAATTCAACCAAATCAAACTCTTTGATTTGGAAATAGCCAGAATAAGTAAAGAGTGCTAGCTCTGACCTTATTCTTGAAGA
>JANIHZ010000006.1:43519278-43529793 GCA_027478365.1 Erythroxylum rufum | reverse complement strand
CCGATATGCTTTTCGGTCGGTATTTGCAACGGTTTTTGTACCGTCGGTATTTTACCGTCGCAAAACAACATTTTTCTTATAGTGGCCGGTAATTTCCGTCGCTAAAAAATATTTTTCTTGTAGTGTTGTATACCTAAGATATATATGAAAAGGTCAATAAAAGGCATTAGTCATCTTATTGCCCAGTAATGCATAACATAGTAAAATAGGTTGTCTTTGATGGTTTACAGTAGCGAAGGGGGCAAATGGTATTTAATACCTATTCATAAGATATGCGATATTAAACGTTATCACATCACCAAAATCAGCATAAGCTTCCTAACTCTTTGCATCAACTTAAAATGGTTTACAGTAGCGAAGGGAGCAAATGGTATTTAATATCTATTCATAAGATGTGCGATATTAAACGTTATCACATCACCAAGATCAACATAAGCTTCCTAACTCTTTGCATATACTTAAAAAATATTCTTCAACCTTACTCGCCATAATCAATTCCTAGAAGAATCTACTATCCTTTTTCTTTCATTCTAATGAACATCTTTCCTTCCAATCTCACTCACCTCAATATGTTTATATGATTAGACCACTTTCGTAAACATGTCATGTTTTCATAACCTCACCCTCGTGCCATCAACAACAAGACGTACATTTATGCATGGCTTAATTCCATAGTTATCATTCAATACTAATCCACGTCTTACATGGCTATAGTTATCATTCAATACTAATCCACGTGTTACATGGCTATCCACAGTCCAATGTTGCATCATAAACCTCGCATTATTTGGAATCAAATCATAGTCTTGCATATCTTCAAACTTGATTATTGTCCAAATACCTCCACTTGCTAGTAGTTTCATTCTATTCATCTCTTGTTATTTATGCAATTGAACTTAATGGCAAACAGTTGTTCTGCTCATAAGCTCTACTTTCTCGATTTTCCTTCCTCCCCTTTTAGCAATTGCAAATCCATAACACCTTGCATACTTATGGTATGAACCAAATATGATTTCCAAATTTTCAAACTTCATTCTTGTTTTGAATACCACTGCTATCTTAATGCTTACTGTGCGATGTGGAGCCTGCACATCTAAAGAGCTCTTTTCGTTCTGTAAGTCATTACTCATCTACACTGCACAATTGTATTAAACGAATAATAACACCAGCTCATACAATAAATATCTCCACATTATACTAAATATACCATAACAATATACAAAAAACTATTACTCAATTATACAGTAAATACAACTTTATATAGCAATGGATGTCAATCCACATTTACTTATCTATGTCAATCTAACTCATCAAAAAATTATATTTCTCCGAAACAAACTATCCCGCACACATTATATAAAATATATGAATCCAATAAATGATAAATACCACCACATTATACAAAGAATACTACTATGTCATATAAAAGATACCATCATATTATTCAAAACTACTTTATAATACTACTACTTCACACTTAAATAAATACGAGTTTACACTTAATTATTTATGACAATCAAACAAATCCAATATTAATACATACAAAAATTAACAAAATGGATAGTCACCGTTTTGTATGTTTTCTCACTCATAAAGCATGTGATGAATAGATGTACATTGGTGATGCAATAAGATGAACTTAGGACAATAGTCAAATCATCAATGAAATTAAACTAAAGACAAAGTTCATGTTCATATGGAATTAAACCACCGCAACTATTCCAAGTCTGAAGTACCAACATTTGGGACTTATTTTAACTTTCCATGACGGACACCGGTGGGTTTGGAAGAGTTGGAACACAGAAACTCAAGGGTGGACGACAACTAAAACTTGGGATGGGATCCTCTGTTCCATCCTAAATGAAATGTGTGGTTCATAATGGATGGCAAGGGGGATGGAACAGAGGATCTCTCCCCTCAAACTTGGACATCTTCGAGACGACCGACTGCACCTTGTAAACTGAAAGTTAGACACCGAAACACGGCCACTAAAGATTGGAAACGATGACCAGAGTTACACGACAAAATACAACTGAAGGTTGGAACAGATTAATAAAGTTTGGACTTTTAAAACTTTGTTTTTAGAAATTAAACACTGGAAAATGATAACTAGAGGTGGAAGACAACAATACTAGAGCTTAGACTTCTAAAACTGTGCTTTCCACACAAACTTTTCTTTTTCTTTTTTTTTTTTGTGGTCTCGAAAACTGTCATACAAGGACCTCTTGATTTTTTTGTCCCAAAGATTGCCTTACAAGGATATATAATATCACCCTTACAAAATATCATTCCATTCAGTGGTGCCCGCGTCTTTAACTGGTTACTAAGTGCTCTCCACATAGACAATCAAGAAAAAATTCACTCTATATATTACTATGATATAGAAACATTTTAATAGGAAGCATCATAGCTTTGCAATCTTAATCATGTCGAAGCTACAGTTGACACGAATTTATCCTCCAGATACAACAAATCATAAGCAAATTCATCCCATGATAGACACCAGTGACGACTACAGAGCAACTCAAACTTCATATAGTCCAGTATGCATAAGTTATAAATCTGTGTCACCATTCCAACTATCACTCATATACAAAGAGAGAAAAGAAGCAGTTTTGTTTCTACATGTCAAAAACATTAGCCCTGAACTCAGAAACCTGCACTTGTAAAGTTAAATTTATGTACAGTTTCCTACGAGAAGGAAAAAGAAGACAAGTTAAAACAGAACGTGAAGTTAAATACAGCATCTGTCTGCTCTACATCCCTCCTAATAGCTGGTAATGTCAATTTGGACAGTGACATCGACTGAGGCAAAAGTTCCAGTCAAAGGTAAAACAGCAGCGCCCTGTTAGTTGTTATAACCTTTTTGTGCACAAAAACTTCATCTTACACAAAATCTGCACAAGTTAGGAATTAAACATCGTACACAGGCAAGCGCTCTTCGATACAGACTCGGCAAATTGGGCATTTTTTGCATTTTTCACAACAGTTGCTGCAATACATATCAGAATAACCATTAAACAGCATGGGGAAGGATCTCAAGGGGAGCAAATAATACATTGAAGTTGCAAATAGAGGACAGTAACTATACCTGCAAAGAATGCGATGCCGACAAGGAAGTAGGACCACACTGATCTCTTTCTCAAAGCAAACCCTACATAGGACTTTTTCCTGGCCAATACACAAATGTACAGTTAAATACAAGGCATGTAAACATCACGGTGAAATGCTGCCCAATTCTCAAAGCAAAACCTTAAACACAAGCTATACACTATTAAACACTTGCGCAGAAAAGGAATATAAGCATAGTGAAACCATGGAAAAGAAACAGCAGAATTGCAACTTTCAGTCTATTACTCTTAGGAGTAAATTAAATGGAAGATAAGCTCTTCCAAGTCATCCCAAGTACATGGCACTTGATTGTCAATCACTACAAAGATTTATTCTTGAAAGTCACTATTGTCTGTATGACAAACTTTTGGCCTTTCAAAATGATCTAGTGACAACCTTAGAAGTAGAGCAGTTCCCAAGGAAAAAAATAATTTGAATACTCTATTTAATGTATATATTTACTTCTGAATGGACTTACACTTCACCATATCGAAAACTAACCAAAAGAATGCAGGTAGTTTTACTTCTACATCAATCTAGAGAGCAAGAATTTATATCTAAATGATTTGAAAGAGAGACCTAGTTCATGGTCTCCAAAAAACAAAAGTTTCATTTCATTCAACAGCAAGACATTTTCCATCATTTCATTCAACAGCAAGACATCTTCCAATCTCAAAATACTGGGCAAAAATAAGAAGGTTACAGTCTGCAGTCTTTCAAACTCCTGTTGACTATATTTGGTGATCTCGGTCTGCTCACCCAAAGCTGCTTGAAGCCTCCAAACCTGACAGGATCATAAGGAACATAAACTGTACAGGTATGCAAACCGAAAAAAGGAAAGAGAGCAATCCTCTAGTACAAGATGATGTCATGCAGAAAATGGAACAAGAATATATAAAGTCAAGGAGATCACCTCCTCAGCAAGATCCTTTCTGGGCATCTTCTTCACTATATCAGGAGGATAACCACAGAAAGTATTATACCTGCAGGTTGAGGAATCGAATCTAAACATTAGCAATGATTCTCATTTGAATTCTTTTCTACGATATTATTTAGAGAAGCCCTAAATACAAGTGAATAGCTAGAGACTCAAAGTGAAATGTGGTCCTTGTGAGAGGGAGTAGAAAGTAAGCATAGCACTAAGAAATCAAAGAACTGTGAGACATAGGATCTGCTCTCAGGGACATATAAAACAGTAATTATTAGTTTCTCAACTAAGATTCCATAACACAGTCCTTCGCTCAACCTAGAGAGGAGATTTCAAATGCCTAAATCTTGCATTTGTACCATGACATTATTTCACATACTATCCCAAGCATGCAAAAGATAAATATAGATGAACAGTTTGTGCAGATAACTAATTACAATAGAAACAGAATAAACTAACCCAGATGCACCCTCATGATAAAGTCGGGCCTGTTCCTCTCGGCTTCCCTCATCTATAGACCACCATCCCAACAGCCTTTTTGACAATAGAGTTTCCACGGCAAAGGGTAGAGAAAAGAGAAGAAATAATTAGTTGCATATGTTACAAATATCAAATACTTGCCTAACACAGAAAGGGTACGATATTGGGTCATCTCCACATATGTTTGACTCCCGATGCAAAACAAAGGCTATTTACCTAGAACCATGATGCAAGAAACCTAGGCAGTCATGAGCTCTTGCAGATAATCTAAAATATCTTCCTGTATCAGCTTCACTTCGTATTAAAATAATAAGCTTCTCCACCAACTTGGATGCAGCAAACAGCACACCAGCACCTTGAAGTAGGAAGATTGGAGAGAAAAGAATTGGGAGTGGTATATTTCTTGCTCCAACAGGTGTTCCCTAAATTAAGGTGTTGAACATTTGTTGGTAAGACTATTCCAATATCAGTATTCAAGGTAACAAAAAGATCTGTTACACACCTCTAACCGCATACAGAGGAGAAGTTGAAAACCAATTATTGGAACTTTCATAATATGACCACCAATGTCTTGCAGGCCGCACATTCTTTCTTGATGCTGGTTATCCTCAGGCAAAACTACCAAGCCACTGTTCCAGTCAAGATATCTAATGGTAGTGGAGGTTGAACTGGCATCTCTTGGACGACAATATCTGTGAATCACTGGATTGGACCACTTTGTACAAACAAGAAAAGCAAAGCATTCTGCAATCCTGCACAAACAACATGTTTTCTTATTCAGTTGAGTGTATTAGAAACTTCCACTAACTCTATGGGAATGTTAATAATGCAGATAGCATGAAAGAAGCCATACCCAAAATTAATGAACAAGTCCCACCAGCCAAGAGCACCTACATCACCTATAAAATTTAAATAAAAAATTAAAAAGCACTTTTTTTGTTGATTGTAAATGTTGCAGTCTAGGTGGGATCTAATCAATTATATGACAAAGCGCTGGCAGTAAAAAGTGCAGAAAGAATACAAAGAAATCAATTACCAAAATTCCTGGGCCACTAAAATAGTTGTGGGAACTGAGCATCACAAATAAAAGCATAAATACCCCAAGAATATAGTTGACTAGCCCAAAAATATAGGAATTCTAAGGGACAATGAAATTTGAAGAAAAGTTCTGTTGGTGAAAAAAAGTTGTATTGAAATTAAGCATTAAACAAAGGAGTTACTGATGATGTGTCCTAGTTCGAATTAGTAAGGTTGAAATAAAGCAGAAAAATGAGCAAACACAAAAAGTATTCACATACACTCTGAAGGAGACCTTGGTTTATGAATCTCTGAAATCACATAATTATTAGAATTGGGTAGAAGATCTAATTTTCCTACACCAATACATTTAGATCCAGTAATATCAAATTAATCAGAAAGTTAGTGATTCAGACCAACAGCCATGGTATTCCCACTGTTGAACAGACAGTAAAACAGTAGGTCATTAAGAGGTTCACTTTTAGATTTTGCAAGCATGAAAGTTCAGGAACTTTAACCATAGCTTTAACTTACAAATATTTTCAAGCTGGCAAGTCAGCAATCCAAGGAAGACCAAACTAGTATTGTATGAGTCCCAGAATAGATAATTGAAATACAACTGAGGACAACCCAGAGCAAATACTGATAATGCAAATTCAAAATATACAGCAGAGTTCATGAAAAACAAACAATAATTACCATCTCACAGGTATCATCTACGGAAAGTATAATGCTAGTAAACAATGACTGGATCACACCCTAAAGGGCATCTAATGATACTTCATAAGATGCTAATAAGCAGTAACCCTTTTTAAATACCAAAGGACATCTAATGATGCTTAATCGTAACAAGATCTTTTCTTTTTGTAGACTATTACTATCTGAAAATGAGAACTAAATTTCTACCACTGGGAAAATTGGGGTGAACAGTGGAGGATACTCAGCCTGATATGAAACCAGCTTGTACCCAGAAAGGTAAAAACCTAGTTGCAGAGTAAAATCACCTCAATTAAACACTTATAGCAGATAATCTTGATTGATTGTGTCTGATCGCTTTATATCTATTAATGAAAATGTACGTTTACAGTCATGATCTCACCTTACCAATTGCAAGAGGATCAATCAAATTGATTCAATGCCAATCTCATAAAATAAGACAGTAGCTAAGAACAACGAATTTAACTATGCATGAAAATCATGAAACAAGTTAGAAAGTTTACCGCATAGCTTTAGGAGTGTGAAGACTGTAGCAGCCAAGAAGAAAACCATAGAAATTGCAATCCAAAAGTGCTGAAATGGAAAAGATAAAATTCATCCACATTTGCTTTTAGTTATATATCAACTTTGCGGCTAAACATTATGACTTGATCTCTCTTTTTAACAGAATAGAATCCCTACAAAATGAGTGTCTTTCAAACAATTTCTTTCATATTTAACATGTATAATCAACACAAGAACCAAAAAAAAAATTTACAAAAATATTTACTTTCTCCCAACACATAATGCTTTCTTTAGTTCCAACATGTTAAAAGAATCCTTGATCTTTTACTGTTGAAAGACTAACATGTCTTGATTTCAAGCATTCGAATTCTCTTAGGGGAACCATTCCTTTATGTCATGTGGAGAACAGAAATGAACAGATATACATTGTGATAGATCTCAATTGAAAACTAAATATCAAAGTCGTAGTATTCTCAAAAAAGCTGCACTAGATAAATTTTTAACAGCAAGGAAAAAAATGAATAACTTACAGGTAATGTCTCCCATATTGCTTCATCATTCATACTTTCTTCTTCTCCAGGCATTAGAGCCTTACACATTCTGCAAGATTAATCGATCAGATACTAAACATAATGAATGAACAAAAATGGATTACTATTCAAAATCAGGCTGGAGTACGGAAGAAGGCATATTCAAGTTGTTACTGTTGATTGATTTGCAAAGCAATAAGCATACAAAATCACTGAAAGACTAAACTCAGATTCTACTGGATATATTGTTAAAAGAGGTCACAAATGCAATAAGTTAGTCAAACATCAAATACAGGTGTCATGACATTTGATATCTGCATTAAAGACACTGTATGGCCATCAAAGATGACATATAGACAAGAAACAAGATTAAAAATATGTTTTTCTGTTGCACTGAAATTTCCAAGCGAATGTCTTATGCACATCATGACCATACTTTCATGGCCTAGTGACAATGCATCCCTCAAAGAAAAGTTTTAAATGCAAAAGAAAGACTTGAACTTAGTGGGTTACCAATCAATCATCTATGGGAACTTTAGAAAACTAATAAAGAATATAAAACAGGACAAATATCAAACTATTTGATTCCACTGCTCTTTCAGTGACAGAGTTAGAAATGATTTTAAGAAAATCAAAATAAAAGAAAGTTTTATGCAATTCTCTCAACATTTGTTGACAAGTCATTCATACGACACATTGTCAGGTCAATCAACAATAACAACAACCCAATAAAAGTCCCACTGAATGCGGGGTCTCATCAGGTCACTCATGAGAGAAATATCTAATTTTACAAAAACTAAATAGCAACCACAACAATTTAAATTGCAAAGGAAATACCTGAAATTGTCAGTAAGGATAATTATTTCAAATGCAAACAGCGGAATAAAGACAATCTTCAAGTTTACAGCTCCAATGCCATGAACTGAAAAAACAAGATAAATTAGTAAATAATGTTCAAGGCATATAAATTTGCATAATCTAAAAAACCAACAAAATAAACACTCTCAAGAGTTCTTATAAGGAAGGAAATATATACCATAAACACTTTCGAGATATATGCAGAGGAGCAGTTCAAACGCAACAAGCAATGGTGTTGCCACAACTGCATGGCACGGTGCCCACTGTCTCATGATAATAGATCCCAATGATTCAAATCCATGAAATTGGGTAAAAGATTTGAAATATCATGTGCACATTATAAACCATGACATGTTATCAAAGATATAAATACGCCAACAAAAAATTAGTATCACTGTGAATCTCTCAATATGGCAATAAAATTAGTGACATACATGACGATTGCGTGGAACTGATGGTGCAGGTAATGAAAATCGTCCACGAGCAACAACCCCATGGAAAACCCAAAGTGGGAAGAAAACTAACCTGAAAATTAGAGTCCATTCAGAATGCAATTAATTCAGAGATCTCCTTTTATTTAGCATCTCAATAGTAAAATAAGTGAGGATCATCTAAAGCATGATTTTAGTGATAGGGAAGTTACACACAAGGTACTTATTGACAGAAAGTTAGAAAAGACCATTGACTAAGGGATGACTAGTGACAAAAGAAAATATCTTTACCAAATGGATCAGAATTTTGTTTCCATATTTTATTTCCCAGTACGAATCAATTCCATTCATTACCTTTGCTTATTCATTCTCTACCTATTCTAATCTTCAACCAACTCAACAACTAAGCATGCCCATTCTAGACTAGGCAGCTCTTTTGCATGCTGAAAGAAGAGGGAAAAATCCTATACCCTTCAAAAGATTAGATCATCGCCAATTTGCAATATGTTTCTTCTTCAGTATAAATGAAATAAAAAAATTTGACATCAAGGGAGCCAACCACATCATCCATCACCAAAAGAAATAAAGGCAGATTGCTCTTCAGAAGAAACAGTTCAATGACCCCAAACATCTTCCCGGAATAAAAGAAATATTGCATTGCCTTAGATAGAAACCTAATAATTACTTCTTTTTTTTCCCAATTCGTCACTTCATCAGAACCCATACTAGTCTCAGGAAACCTATACACCTGTGCTGAATGAGTTTTTAGCCTCCTAGTGTAAGATTCTAAAGCAATATTGCAAGAGTTATTGAAAACACGAAAAGGTCTCATACTTGTCGAAATATGATTACAGTTTTCTGGAAGAAACTGATTTTGCCGTCTCCATACGGAGTTCTCTTTGAACTCCTTTGTTCAGGATCAAACTGCATTATACTCAATCTTTGTAGTAATAATCATAAAATAGACGCCTCATGCATGACTTAGTTCACAAATTAAGCAGGATTTGAAGGTGAATTTCGCTATTGAAGTATTATTTCCTATAAACAAGACGAAAAAAGCCAATCCATTAATAAATGCATAAAACCCAGAAATGGGTCAGCAATTCCAAAATCAAACACCCCCATAATCTCTCCAATCAAGGAAATTAAACCATCTCCAAACACTGTTCCAACTATGAAAGAACAAAGAAAAAGGAGCCCTTCCAATTGTAAAGGAGGAAAATAAAGAATCAAACCCCAATTGATGTAGAAATAAAAACAAACCTACGAAGTGAAATCAAATTTAATATAGCGAGATAACTGACCACCAAGAGTATGAGACAACATGGTCGAGTTTGAGAACAAGCAAGAGAGTGAATGAGAAAAGGAGACTGTGGGCCGCTAAGGCCTGCACGGACTTCAACACTCTTCTCCAGCTCATCATCTTCTTAAATCCTATAGCAATCCCCCCAAAAAATCAATAATAGCAGTCTGTATATATGGCAACAACCCAATTTTGATTCTTCGGTTGATTTGCTGTCAATCTGTCTCTCCCCCTATATGCCCTTCCTTCCGATATGGGTTCGTGATGGAATTTACTTTTTCAGCACAGTAAAAGGTTAGAAAGGGAAGTTAAAGAGTGGGTGCTCTTTCGGCTTCAGTTCCCGTGGGCGCCATTGGAGATTACCTCTCTCTTTATTTGTGCAATAGTTATTCTTCTCCACTTGCCCTCTCTAGATTCGTTTTCCCATTTCCCGTTAATAACGATTAATTAATTTGTCGTAATAGTAATTCATGTCTTAATATTATCACAAAATCAATCTTTTATATTAGTTTTTTAACAATTATTTATTTTATCTTATTAAAATTTTATTCTTATTATAAAAATATTTCTCAATTATTTAAAATTAATATTTTTATAAATTGTTGAATAAAAATTTTGATTAGTTACTTATAAAAA
>JANIHZ010000006.1:43454222-43464310 GCA_027478365.1 Erythroxylum rufum | reverse complement strand
AAAGCATGGTTGATGTAAACAGTAAACTAGTAAAGTATACAGTACAACTGTATAATATACCAATATGGACTATTTTGTAATTTTTAAAAATTTTAGGAACCATTTCATAAATTTTAAAAAATTTCAAAACGGTATCGGTACAGTTCCGTTCCAGAATTCAATCCTACACCGAGCCCGGTACGGTATTCATAACTTTGATCTACATCCCAATAACTAGTTCGTGGAGATCCCATAAACTAACTCACCACACTTGTAGCAAACGAAATATTTAGATGAGTAACAGTCAAATAATTCAGTTTACCAACAAGTCTTTAATACTTACCTGGATCTTCCAACTGCTCTCCTTTATCAACATTAAGTTTTACATTTGGTTCCATGGGGCTATCAACTAGTTTTGTTCCCAATAAACCTGTTTCCTCTAAAAGATCAAGGACGTACTTTCTTTGAGCTAGACAAATCCCCATTTTCGACCTTGATATCTAGATAACTAGAAAATATTTTAGTAAACCAAGATCCTTTGTTTGAAATTTAGTCTGTAGGAATGGCTTTAAAGTTTGGATTCCTACTTTATCGTTCCAATAATAACAATATCATCAACATAAACAATCGAAAGAATTTTACCATCCTCAGAGTGACAATAAAACACAGAGTGATCAACACTATATCGATGCAGACCAAACTCCATAACTACTGTATTAAAGCGCCCAAACCAAACTTTCGGTGACTGTTTTAAACCATACAAAGATTTGTTAAGGCGACACACTAGGTTAGTCTCCCCCTGAGCAACAAACCCTAGTGGTTGCTTCATAAAAATAGTCTCCTGAAGATCACCATGAAGGAAAACATTTTTTACATCTAGTTGATGAAGAGGCCAATCATGGGTAGCTGCCAATACAATGAAAACACAAACAGATGTCAATTTAGATACAGGAAAAAAGGTTTCAGTATAATATATACCATGAACCTGTGTATAACCTTTAGGTACCAAATGAGTTTTTAGACGATTAATCGTGCCATCAGAATCGACCTTAACATTGAACACCCAACGATAACCCAAAGTTGTCTGTCCATATGGAAGAGGAACTAAGTCCCATGTATTATTAGCTTACAAAGCCAACATCTCTTCTTCCATGGCATGTTTCCATCTATGATAATCCGAAGCTTCTGAAACAAACTTAAGTACAAGTTTCAAAGACAAAGCGGATACAAAAGCAACATATGACGGGGATAATGAATTATAATAAACAAAGTTTGAAATGGGGTGAGATGTACAAGACCTTCTTCCTTTACGGAGAGCAATGGGCCAATCAAGATCATCATATGATGGAGTTGAAGATGAAGAAGACAATGGTGACGACCATGAATTGTCTGGTTGTACTTTAGGATGAGTGCGTTAAGCATAAACCTGTAAATTAGGATGAGATAGACGTTTCAAAGGAGTAGGATTAGTATTAGGAGCAACATAATTGGGAGTTGTTTGGTAAGGAACAAAAGGAATTGGTAGACACTTATCAGTGTCAGTAGATACAAACTGAGCATTAGAAAAGTACAATGTTTCTTCAAAGAATGTAACATCAGTAGACACAAAGAAACAATTCAACGAGGGCTAAAACATTTATACCCTTTTTTGCAAATGATAGTACCCGATAAAAATACACTTCATAGTTTTTGGATCTAATTTATCCATGTTAGGCTGAAGCTGATGAGCAAAACAAACACATCCGAATACTTGAGGGTTAATGGAAAATGACCTTGATAGGGAAAAAGAAATGAGAATGGAGTTTTATCCTTTAACACAGAAGATGACATTCGATTAATAAGAAAACATGTAGTGAGTACAACATCTCTCTAGAAAATTTTAGGTACATTCATGTGGATTAACATGGTAAGAGTGGTTTCAACAATATGTTGGATTTTTCGCTCAGCTGCCCCATTTTGTTGAGGAGTGTGTGGGTAAGAAGATTGATGTTGAATACCTTGTTATTTCAAGTAGTTGGAGAATGAGCTAGATAAATATTCTTTAGCATTATCACTATGAAGAATATTGATTCTGGTATTAAATTGATTTTGAATTTTGATATAGAAAAGACAAAATATAGAGAATAGTTCTGAAGGATCTTGCATTAGATATAATCAAATTATTCGAGAGAAATCATAAAAAAAATACAAAACACTAAAATTCTAACTTGGACTTGACACGACTCAGGCCCTAAATATTTGTGTGGATCAACATAAAGGATTTTTCAACTCTTTTATTGACTCGAGGAAAAAATAAAGTACGACGATATTTTCCTACCTGACATAACTTAGAATTTAAATTGGAAATATAATCTAACTATGGCACCACTTTCTTGAGATTTTCCAATGACAGATGACCCAATCGACTATGGATATCAATAGGAGAGACCGACAATGGGGATGCGATGGATGATTGCAACTTGTCAAAATAGTACATTCCATTCGATTCATGCCCTTCTCCAATCATCAACTTGGTTTTCAGATCCTGAATAATGACATTATCAGGGTAGAAACATACAGAACAATTTAGTTGTTTAGTCAATTTGCTCACAGACATAAAATTGAAAGGAAAGTTTGGTACAAATAATGTAAAGGGTAATGTGAGAGAAGGACAAGGATCAGAGGATCCAACACCTTTAATGGTGGCAGTAGATCCACCAACAATAGTAAGTTTATCATTATGAGAGGCAAGTAAAGGAACAAGATAGTCAAAATCGATTATTTTAGTTGAAATATGATCAGTGGCACCAGGATCTATTACACATGATTGTTTTTTAGGGATAGCTAAATAAAAGGCGATTGTGTTACCTTGATGAGCCACAGATGCCATAGATGAAGACGATGTCTACTAAGTTGACTTATACTGCAAAAACTTAGTATACTCATCCTGAGATAAAGTAACAGACGGTTGTGAAGTTGTAGCCGAAGCATCTTCTTCAAGATATGCAATATAAGCAACTCACAAATGGGGATATTTATCTCAGCAAGACTTTTCATCATATCCGCCTCTATCACAGTGTATGCAATGGAGTCGAGAGCCTCTGCCACATCCTCCTCGACCACCACAACTACCATGACCATCGCGTCCTTCTCGACTTCCACCATGGCTTCCTCTGACTTGAGAATAATATTGTGATGCAAGTGCTGACCTATCAAAGCTATTCTCTGGTGGATTCGCCGCAGTTATAAAGCGAGAGAGTTTGGAATATATTTCAACTAAGGATGCAAAATTTACCCCTCCTAAGATTTTGGATCGCACAGGCTCAAATTTAGGTTTCAATACAGCCAAAAACGTCATAGTCAGTAACTGCTTTCTTTAAATCTGCATCTCCTTAATATTAGATGTGATTGGTAGTAAAGAACTCAACTCCTCAAATGCACGTTTCACTTTTCCAAAGTATTCAATCAAACTTAAACTTCCCTCCTGTTTGGACTGAAATAACTTAACAAAAATATCATAAATGCGAAGCATATTACTAAAGCAAAGAAGCTTAGCATAGCCCCAAGCTTGCTTACAAGTGCTAAAATGAGATAATATAATTGAAATTTCAAGTTCCATAAAGTCGAAAAGAATATGTAATAATTGTGTATCATCACCTTGCCAATTTTCAAGTATTTTTTGATCAACTGGGGGATCAAATGTAACATGGGACATCTTTTTCTAACCTCTAAAGAACAACTCTGCATTCTTTGACCAAACGGATAGTTATTACCGTTCAAACATTGCTTGGTGACTCGCAAAGTTGAGGAACCCATTGTTGGAACACCTGTCACTAATTTGCTACTAAAATCTGACATCTCTCAGGTATGTTGGATGGATTTCCTGGCTAAACAGACACTAATAACACTGCTAACAATGTTCTGAAATGTATAAAATACGTTATTGTTGTCAAAATACTCATGTTCTGGTTAGTTTTGACACAAAAAAAGACCAAAACTCCATTCAGGATGAAGAGGCGAGCTGACCAATCAAACTGTCGTCGCCGGTGCTCGCCGGACGACAACGCGTGACACCTATGTGTCGACGCCTAGGTGGTTTTTCGACGACACTGCCAGTACTCTGGTGGTCGCTGGTACCTCTTAGTTGCTTCTGTGGCTTTGGTTTTTGGTTTTGGTAAATGGAAGTGTTTTGGATGGATTAGAAGATGTTAGGGTTTTTCGGTAGAGAAGGATTTGAGGTTTGAAAAAACAAGCTCTGATATCATGAAAAGAACAGAGAATATTTCACTGAGGACTTTATAATAACTTAAAGACCCTTGTATCCTTTATATAGAGGTAATTACATAACGAAAGGATCTTAAGAATAAAGAGGAAATTACATAATAAAGAGGGAAATCATACTCTCCCTAATATAGATATATCTCCCTAATATATATATTTCCTAACAGTTGTAAATTTTATTTATTAATTTCAGTTATAAACTTGTAAAATGTAAAGTTTTAATTGATAACTTTTACAACCAAATTCTCAATGCTGCATCACCCACGACAATTCTTTTTCAAACTCAAGCCAAAAATTTATCAATCCACAGTTCCACATATAAACTATCAAGTATCACATTCTACATCAAGTCTCTATGCAGATTGTAGAAATCAAAACCCACGCCCACTCTGTACCGCACAGGACACAACTGCCTTTGTTTGGATGGAAGAAAAGTAAGAGAAAAGAAAGGACGAGAATTGTATTTCTCTTGGTTTCTATTGTTTGAACAAAAATAAGTAAAGAGAAAGTGAGGGAATGGAAAGGAATAAGAGAGAAATTTAGACTAAATTGGTGAGAAAAGAGGAGAAATTCAAGATAAAGTAAGGCAAGATAAGTAAATTACCATTAAATCTTTATTTAACAAAAGATAAACAAGTTCTATAATCAAGGGCATAAAGGTCTATAAGTTTCAATTCCTTCCTTTGATAAATTAGGAAAATAAATAAAAGAAAGGAAATCATATTTCACTTCTATTCTTTTCTCCTCTTTTCTCTTCAATATTTCTTTTCTTTTCACTTGTGCAAGTAAGGATCCAAACAAAAGCTAAGAGAAGCATAAATAAAAAAATGTCACCAATCTACCGTCACCATTAGCTCATTCATCAACCTTCTTTGGGACAATTTACACAAGAGCAAAGGAAGCTAAGGAGCTAAAGAAGATGAAGCAGGCGACGGTGTCACTCAAACAACAATGATGGGCAGCAATAGAAAGTCACACGAAGAAGCAACAATGGTAGCACAAAGCAACGACAACAATGGATGGAGACGATACCCAGCAGCAACAGAAAATCAACAACGATGGAGAAGTAATAAGATGGACGATGGAGCAACAACAACAGGCAAGAGAAGAAGAGTCCAGATAGAGAGAGGTCAGAGCCTCAGAGATGTTTTTGGTTTTGGACTTGGTGGCCGTAGGTGTGCAGCTGTGAGAGATAGAGGCAGGCAAAACATAGATATTCAGAATTTTTTAATCCTTAACATTTGGTACCGACCGATACTTATATGCGGTACAATATGTCAGTTTTGTATCATTTTTCAGCAGATGGTTCAGTACAAAATCCATATCTCTAATCAGAGCCCAGACATTAGTCCATTGCAAAAGCTACTTTTGCCTGTCATGCCCATCGGATGTCTAAAGATGACCAACCCTATAAACATGACTTTTTGACCCTAGCTGTTAAATATGAGTGAAATTGCTCCTATGAAGATCAGTCTGATCCAATTGACGAGCCGTAACACTACTTGATGATTCTTTTTGCTGTTTCCGAAAACGGCAATGGAGGAGAAATAAATAGGCTTCATAATTTTCCATGCATACGACCTTTGCAATTAAGCAGAGGACTTTAATTATAACACACAAATCAAAACGCAAAGCACTCGTTGCGACTTGAGGCAGAAACGAGCTAAAGCCACAAAGTTCTAATGCTTTTCATTTTACTCGAGAAGAAACTGCCTCCAACTCCAACTGGTTAGGCCAAAGTTCAGACTCAGCTTCTTTAAAGCCATGATCCATGGAAACCTAATAATAGTAGTCATCAGAGTGACAAATACTAGTAAGATGCTACTAACTGCCAATTTGTCATACACAAATTAAAGAGTAGCAAAGGTCACACCAGCATGGTAACAACCCAATAAATCAAACTGATCCTAAAAGAAGGTACATAAACTTAAATTGCCAGGAAAGCACCTTAAAACACTACAAGGTCCACACAAAGTCTGGTGCATCTTTTCTTCGGCCCATCAATGTCCGATACAAGTACATCTTCTCCACTTTTTGTCCATCATCGGTGCTACAATCCATCTGATCGTTTTCATTTATTATCTCTACATTGAGCCTAGGCATCTTCTTTGCAAGGATCTCACAGCCTCCAAGGGTAACTTCGCAGGACGACATCCAAAGGGATCGCATTGTTTCATACTTCCCCACGTCCATTAGAAGTGCCGCATTGCCAAAAGGGCTATCCCTAATCTCTAGTTTCCGAAGTTTCTTGCAACCATTTAAAACATATTGCATTCCCTTGTCACTTTCCCCAGCAAATGCAATGGAGAGCATTTCAAGCTGCTCAGCATACATTCCAATGTAGAGGAAAACTAGGTCAGTCAGAAGTCCAGATAGTGACAATCGTGTTAGACCCTTGGATGACCGAACAATTTCCCCAAAACCTTCATCCAAAGGCTGCATAGTTACAGCGTCTGGTTTTGTAGGGTCCAGAATACACAATCTAAATCGGGTGAAATTCTGACAGTTATTGGCTACAGTGATGAGGGCTGCATTTGTCATCTGCTGACAGAAGTACAGAATTGATTGTAGCTTAGGACAACCAACAGAAATGGCAACAAGACCTCGCTCTGTCACACCCATATTCCCAGCATCAGGTTCGGAGGGGAATACCCTCAACTCCTCCAGATCCTTGCAAGCAGAAGCCACAACTTCCAATCCCTGGTCTCCAATGGAATCCAGTATCTGCAAAGATAACAAGAAATGCCATCCTTGATAAATCAAAGTATAAAATATATCCTGCAAAAAGAGATCAACAGGCACTTACCCATAAGCGCTGGAGTTTTCTGCAATGTTGAATCAGTTTCATAAGCTGAAAGCCATGAATACCTGAAGCATAGCTCAGGTTCAGTGATGTCAAATTTCGACAAATTGAGTAAAAAGCCGGTAAGCAGTTAGGAGCAACTTCAAGAAACCCTGACAAACTTGTAATTGATTTACACTTCTTAATTGCGGCTTTAAATTTATTGTAGGTCTGAAAATCTTGGTGGTCATGTACATAAGACCCCACACCCAAGTCTACTAGTTGAGGTGCACATGCCAATATTCTTTCAAGTGTATCAATTGGTACTGCACGGTTCAGCCTCAAGCATCTAAGATTTGGAGATCTTGCTACAAGTCTCAAAAGAGCTGCCGAATTGATGTTCCCCTTGAGGCATGCAAAATTAAGAGAAACCAGAGACGTGCAGCCTTCAGGGAAACAGCTAACCCAATGGCCTCTTTGATCTTCAACTTCATTTTCTTGCAGGTCCAGCTCCCTAAGAAACCTGACATGAATGCAGATGATGCAAGTTTTTTGTAGCATTTTTCCAATAGTTTGGTCAATATTTTAGATATTCAAAATGCTAATTACAGTTAGTTGTAGACCAGTTATTTCTGTGGTTTTTGCACTAATCCAAGTTAATAATCATATTGGAAGACATAATATAGGATCAATGATAATCAAGAACAAGCTCTATGGAAATCACAGGACACAAACACAATCATGAATGAAAAACATTATACCTCTAAAAATTGATGTTTTAAATTAGCAATTACACAAGTGCTAGCCATAAATATGGACACTCTAGGCGAACGCAAGGAAACAAGAATCTGACAAGCTGAAAATTCACACGTCCCCCATAACTCAAACAATACAGGGAAAGGGAAATTCAGAAGGCAATAAGAAAGAAACAAGGCCAAACAGACACCAATATTTTAAACCGATACATCACTAAATCGTACAACATATCATCTCTAAAGTAGAATATCAAAGTAGATTGTCTATGGTTTCATGGTTTTGTTGGCTCTTCATTTAACTTACAACGTTAATTGCTAGAGTTGGTCAGAATCGAATGCTTAAACTGCCACAGGTGCCGACACCATTTCTTCAACAAATACAACGTTTGCTGCATCTAAGCAACCTAAAGTAAAAGCATTCCAAACAAGAAGCATGCCAAGAGAAACTTTTGTATTAACTTTTATCCATATATAGAAATTTATGCATAACTATTCGTTAATTAACATCTTAAGATTTCCTTCCCTGAATAAAAATCAAAATAAATGTATACAACTATTCAAAAAGCCATGTTAAGAAAAGGTTAGCTTTGTTTTATAATCCAAAAACAAAAGTAAAGAATATGCCAGATCGGAAGGATTCTAGTTCAATAGAAGAAAGGAAAGTGGCAGAGTACGTAGCAAACACTAAAAGGAAAGCCAGAAATGCAGAGGCACATACATATAAACAAGTAAAAGACAGACCCAAAAGACAATTGTTACCTGCAATTAGAAGCAATAGCTGCAATGCCATCAGTAGTGAACCCTTCACAACTGATGAGAACTAAAGACTTGAAATTCGAAAAAGACATGGAAAGCTTCTCCAAGCTCTCATCGGACACCACCATCCTCTTCAGCCTGAGTTCCTCCAACCTGACCCCGACCTTAGCGAAGGCTTCAATCCAAGGGTAAAGGAAGCCTCCCCAATCATGTGGAACCAAATTGAAGTCAGCAAAATGAGGCTTTCCCTTCAGAGTAATCGACTTTAGACCTGGGAACCTCTCAGTCACTCTCTCTGGACTGATCGCATAACAGTTCCCTATAAAAACATTCTGCCTACTGTAACTCTCAATCCTGTACCACGATTTGCATACTTGAGACACCGAGTTTCTGTCTTTGTGCGATGTCACGAAACCGAAAACGTGCTCTAACACCTCGTCTGGGAAATAATTCATCTTTTGCTTACATAAGTTAGAGATACCAATATTCAATCTGAAGATTTCACGAGAGGAAGTCGCATCAAATATAAACCCAGATATGGTTTAGTTAATTTCAGCTAGATCTTAATTAGAACAAAGATGTTTTAAGACAGATCTAATGATCCATGAACTTTTACCACAATAAGAATAAAGCAAAGCAAGATTATTTCAAAAAAAAAAAAAGAGTATTAATGAAAGTGAAGGAAAATGGCTTGATGGGTTATGAGAGACAATGGTTCCGATTCAGGTATCCGGAATCAAGTGAGGATGATGATTACGGAGACTGAAAAACAAAGAGAGAATAAAAACAATAAATTGAAGCAATAGATGATCTGTTAAGCCTGAGAGAATCCGAGACTAAGATACCCATAAAAGGAAAATCTTAAAAATATCGAAAATCCCGTAATAATACCATTAACAGCAAATCAAAGAAACCCAAACACAAGAATCACACAAAAATCATATCTTTCTCTGTCTCCCCCTATTCACTCCTCTCTACAAACTACAAAGCCCAGTCTCAAAATCTGAAATGATAAGAGAGAGAGAACTTGTTTAACTAAACTATGGTTATGCTTGGATTAGATATGGTTAAGGATTCTCATCGTACGGTTGTGAGTATTGTTTAAGAAACAAAAGTTGAAGACCATCTTAACCGTTCGTTGATTGTTAACATGCATTTGTCCTAATCTCTGCTTTCGACATCAGTCTCTCTTCTCTCTCTTCACTGCCGATTCCAAAGGCCCAAAGCCACGCCCCCACGCCCCACTCTCCACCCCCAGTAATGGAGGGACGTCGAATTTAAACCAAATTACGACTATACCATACCTTCTTTCTAGATAAGGTTTCTTTCTACGAGCTACTCCTACTGCTGCTACGACACGCGCAATCTGTTGTACTCGCTCGTATCACCAGCCGGCCCCGCGAAAGCGAATCTTTTACATTTTAAATTTATACTCTAGCCAGAATGTAATTCAATGAAACGAATATTGTACCAATATTAGCACAGGATTAAATTTTGGTTCGGTATTATATTGATATCAGACAATATTATGTCCCATGTTGAGCAAACTTTTGAAT
>JANIHZ010000006.1:43148997-43168580 GCA_027478365.1 Erythroxylum rufum | reverse complement strand
TTTACAATAAATGAAATTATATAGATAATTATTATATGTAGAAATAATTAGGAAAAACAGAAAAGAAGTGTTACGCTAGTGACAATGATATATATTATATATAGATAATTATTATATATAGAAATAATTAGGAAAAAAGAAAAGAAATGTCACGCTGGTGACAGTTTCTGTCACACGCTTGATGCTTATTTTTTTTAGAGTATTAACTTTCATTTTTCTCATAATCAGGATGTATGGGGTAATGTTCCAAGCTCAGATATAGAAATATTGTTCATCCAATAGTAATATATTACCAAACAGTTGTTTTTTATTCCTTACCAATTCTTTTCTTCCCAAACCTATTAACCAAGCACCATTTAATTTGAAAACAATGAAACTTTAAAAACCTAACTTATATTTAACTGTAAATGTTAAAGTTATTTTTTGCCCTTTTTGCCTAAATATTATTTCTAAGAATGACAAGTTGATAAGAAAAACATAGATTCATTAATTAAAAAAAATAGATCCTAATAATCATACATAATCATTCTACCATATTTAAAAATCACATTGAGAAAATCAATTTTATAATATAATCATAAACCATAAACTTACCAAGTATATTTGACATAACTGTTAAATGACACAGACACAATGCTCTCCAATTTGCCCCAATTTTCCTCATCTTCGGGTTATGGACCATAAAGCCTGGAGCGTGGGCCCCATCAGCAGCTGTTGTCCTCACAAGGACCACAGCCCTCACAGACATCAACCGTTTTATATTCTGTCCTTTTTGTTCCCTTTGTACAGGTCCCTTAGTTGTATTTTTCTTTTGCTGTACAGTGTCCTTTTCTGTAGGAGTAGACAGTGACCTAGCAAATAGGACGAATAATGTTAGTATAAAATCCCTTACTGTTCCCACAACAAGTATGAATGAAATATTTTCGTTTCATCATCCCCTTACACATCTTTTCATGGTATCAGAGCCTAAGGCCTGATCTAAGCTAACCTATATCCAGAATGTCAAATATGGCCGATGATAGTGAGGCTAGTAACCCTACCCACAATCCTGATCTAGAAAGCCACTCTATCACAAATACAGAAAACCCTGGTGCAATCCTAGTCACTGCCCTATTCAATTGCAATAATTACCTGACTTGGAGTAAGTCCATGATGATAGCCCTATGTGCCAAAGACAAACTGTCCTTCATTGATGGAACCTGTACACAACCCATGGAAGATAGAGCGCTCCTTGCTAGGTGGAAACGTGCAGAATCGATGGTGAAGTCATGGATCCTCAACTCCATGATTAAGGAGTTAAGCGATGCCTTCCTGTCATTCCCCACAGTTAGGGATCTCTGGGAAGAGTTGAGAGAGAGATTCGGGGAAGCGAATGGACCACTACTGTATCAAATAGAGAGAGAGATCAGCTCTTTTAAACAAGGTAACTTTACTATTTCTGCTTATTACACTAAACTAAAGAAGCTTTGGGATGATTTGGCCAGCCTAAACCCTACACCCACATGCACTTGTGATGCTGCCAAGGCTATTTCGATGAAAGACAACACACACAGACTGGTTCAATTCCTCATGGGACTAAATGAGGACTATGAACATGTGGTCAACCAAGTCTTGCTGATGGAGCCACTACCAATGGTTAATAAAGCTTTTGCAATGATGCAAACGGTAGAAAGGCAAAAGACAATAAACTCCAACTATGACAGCAGTCCAAATGTGGCCATGATGGCACGACAGACAAACTCTAACCCTAAGAAAGGAGGAAGAAACATCAGGAAGACATTCAACAAGAAGGAAGAACTGACCAACCAGAAAAACTGAGCTAATCTGGTAGCAGCCGCTGATACTCCTGTAGATATTCCACACGAAATTGGTGAGCAGAATGAGAAAAATGGGCAGATTACACAAGGCCTGGCAGCCTTCATTCAATAGGAGATATCCAAGGCAATTAAAGGGAAGAACACAGGTGAGGTAAAGTTGGGGGGGCTAGCAAACTTTGCAGGTAATAGCACAAGTCACAATATAGAAAATAAATGCATGTGGTTGGTTGATTCAGGTGCCTCATCTCATATGATCACAGATCTTGTTTGTTGCAATAAACATGAACCAAACAAATTGTATGAACCAGTAACCTTGCCAGATGGCACAAAGCAACATGTAACGCATGTATGTGAAGCCTCTATTGGAAACCAAATTACCCTAGATGAAGTCCTACATATCCCTAACTTTTTCAAGAATCTACTCTCTGTGCACAAACTCACCACACAAAACAACATCGCAGCTATATTCTTGTCTAATGAATTGTTTTTGCAGGACCTTCAGACTAACAATGTCATAGCTGTTATCAAGGCTAGAAGTGGGCTGTATGAGATGACAGAAGCAAATTTGATACCCCCAGGAACCTTGAGAGGACCCTCCCTAGGCTTCTATCAAAATCAAAACTTTGTGTTTAGTGCTAGTGTTTCGGTTAATACCTGGCATAGTAGACTAGGACATGTTTCTGAAGAAAAGATGCAGCATATCAATGAAATCAAAGGTTTTAAATCCGATTTATCAAATTGTCAAATTTTTCCCATGGCAAAGCAACACCAAAAACCTTTCCCTAAACACAAAATACAAACCACTAAACCCTTTGAAATTTTACACATGGATCTATGGGGGCCATATAGAGTACCAAGCCTAGATGGATCCCAATTTTTCCTAACCATTGTTGATGATTACTCTAGAGCCACCTAGACCTTCCTACTTAAATAAAAAGACAACACATATCCTACCATAAACCATTTTATCCAAACCATAGGAAAATAGTATGATGCAAAAGTGCTGAGAGTCCAAACAGACAATGGGAAAGAATTTTTAAATCATGAGTGCAGAAAGCTCTTTGCAGACAAAGGAATAATGCATCAGAAAAGTTGTCCACACACTCCACAACAGAATGGAGTGGTGGAAATCAGACACAAGCATTTATTACAACTTACAAGAGCCCTCTTGTTTACAGCAAACTTACCTAAATCGTATTGGGGAGAGGCCCTTCTCACTGCTACCTATCTCTTAAACAGAATCCCCACCAAAGTCCTGCAATGGCAAACCCTATATGAGAAGCTACATCAAAGAAAACCCACCTATTCACATTTGAGAGTGTTCGGATGCTTGTGCTTCGCATTAGATAAATCACCAAACAAGACCAAGCTAGACCCTAGATCCTCTAGATGCATTTTCCTAAGATATATGCCAGATTACAAAGCATATCGAGTCATGGACATCCACACTAAAGCCATTTTTAGCTCAAGGGATGTCACATTTCATGAAAATACCTTTCCCTTTGCAAATACACCTACAGCCACTGAACCTACCCCTTTACCCCTCTTTCCCTACAACACAGTAGGCAATGATGATATGCAGACAATAACACAAGAAGACACACCAGAGTTGCCTACCTCACAAAGCACTGAACCTACTCCAGAATTAACAGACCCACAATCTCAACCAGACATACCTATTGATCACAGCACAACTACAGACAATTATGTGAGGAGGAGCCACAGAATCCATACTCCACCAAAATACCTTGAAGACTACATTCACCAAGCTTCAGCTCATCACTCCACTTCTGCCCTCGATAATGCTAACAACATGTTTGGTTTTTTTGGTCCTGCAGGAACAATAGAAGACAAAGAGTCAAAGTTTTATATTGCACATAACCCAAAATACAAAGAATTCATGGGAAATGTATCTGTTGTTTTTGAACCCATGTCCTATGAGACAGCCAGCAAGTCAAGAGATTGGGTAGACTCCATGAATGCACAATTAGGGGCTCTAAAGGACAACCAAACTTGGGTTCTCACTCAGTTGCCTAAGGGGAAGAGAGCAATAACATCAAAATGGGTCTACAAGGTCAAAAATAATCCAGATGGTACAGTGGACAAACTAAAATCAAGGCTGGTGGCAAAAGGGTTCAACCAAAGAGAAGGGTGGATTATTCTGAGGTTTTTGCACCTGTAGCAAGGGTTGTGACAATAAGGACCTTCCTAACTATAGCAACCATGAAGAAATGGCCTATACTGCAATGTGATATAAATAATGCATACTTACATGGACACATAAAGGAAGAACTATACATGCTACCACCACAAAGTTACAGGAAGGCTAAGGAGGGCGAAGTTTGCAAACTAAAGAAGTCCATTTACGGACTAAAGCAAGCCGGCAGACAGTAGCACAGGGAATTGACAATACAGCTCAAACAGTTGGGGTTCGAAAAGTCAGAGGCAGATTACTGCCTATGCACCAAAGGCCTAGGTTCTAATTTCATGGCTATCATCATTTATGTGGATGATCTCCTCATTACCGGAGCAGAGGAAGACGAACTCATCGCTGTTAAGCATGACCTCCACAAGGCGTTTACAATCAAGGACCTAGGGTATGCAAAGTTTTTCCTAGGAGTCGAGATAGCCAGATCAGAAGCAGGAATGACTCTCAGTCAAGGAAAGTACATACGAGATCTCCTACAAGAGACTAACATGCTTCACTGTAAGCCATGCGTGACGCCTATAGTACCAGGAAGAAAACTTACCGTCGATGAGGGGGAGCTTCTCAAAGACCCAGAGTACTATAGGAGGATCGTTGGAAAGCTGCAATACCTAAGCTTTACGAGACTGGATCTCACCTACATCACATAGCAACTCAGTCAGTTCATGAAAGCACTGAGACAATCACACTGGGATGCCATCAAACACGTACTCAAATACCTCAAAGGAACGCAAGATCAAGGATTATTTTACGCAGCAGACTCAGATCTAAGACTCACCGCGTACTCAGATTCTGACTGGGTGAGTTGCGTCTTCAGCCAACGATCCCTAACCGGCTTTTGCGTGTTCCTTGACAAATCCCCCATCTCTTGGAAGACAAAGAAGCAAACCACAGTCAGTCGGTCCTCAGCCGAAGCAGAGTATCGAAGCCTAGCTTTAACCACGTGTGAGCTCAAATGGGTCGTTCAGATCTTGAGCTGTTTCCAAATACAAAATCAAGAAGCCATACCTCTATTTTGTGACAGCCAAGCCGCGATTCACATCTCAAGAAACCCCATCTTCCATGAACGCACCAAGCATCTAGAGATAGATCTCCACCTAGTTCGGGATGCAGCGAATTTAGGGTTCATCTGTCTTCGACACCTTCGAAGCCAACAACAAGTGCCTGACTTATTTACGAAGCCCCTTACCACACGCGCCTTCACCAATTTACTTCTTAAGTTTCGATCTGTCGTCTTCTCTAGAGCTCCGACTTGAGTAGGGGGTGTTAAATGACAGAGATAAATCTTGCTCCAATTGGGTTCATCTTTGGGTTATGGACTATAAGGCTTGGAGCGTGGGCCACATCAGCAGCTAATGTCCTTGCAGGGACCACGGCACTCACAAACCATCGTACATCCTCCTTTTTATTCAGTCCTTTTGTTCCTTTTGTACAGGCTGTATTTTCCTTAGCTGTACAGTGTCCTTTTCTATTAGAGTAGACAAAGACCTAGCCAATAGGATGAATAATGTTAATATGAAATTCCTTCCTGTTCCTATACATCTTTTCAGTTCCATGTGCCTGTAAGATGTTTGCATGTATTATATCCGGGTGCTGACTCATATGATGCCACAAAATGAGTATGCCCCTCCCTGAGCAAAAGATCCCTGATTCTGTCAATTTGGTCAAATGATACAAACAGATATAGTGCAAAAGTTGAGGGAATTTTGTAAAATGGTGCTAACAAGCTGAAAAATTAAGGATTTTGGTGACTATCTGAAGTTTTGTACACAGTAACGGATATTAACGATGGGTGTTATAGGAAGAAAAATCAAATGGTGTTGGAATAAGAATAAAAGTGTGCTAAGTCAATTGCTCTTGGCACACATTCATTGCTTATATGCTCAAACTTGGGGAAAAACATATGCATACAGTTGCATAGGTTCAATGTCTCTGTTCTCTTATGATTAGCAGTCTTGGAATATCTTAATCTGAATAATACTATAGTGCTGGCTTCCACAAACTTAACCATGTTTAATAGGCCTGTGGCCACAATTCTTTTGGGTTCCTAAAACAATTGTTTGATGTGTTGCTTTTATAACTCATATCATTTTATCCAGCATTTCTCAAATTCCAATTTCAAGGGTAATATGTTTATTGGCTGCAGGTTTTTAGCTCCTGGATGCACTTCTGTGCTGTGCGTGTATATGCAGAGAGCATTTTAAGATATGGATTGCCACCTTTTTTCTTGGTAAAAATTTCGTATGTTGTATTGTTGTGTGACAGGACAAAACTATACCCTCACTGAGTGGAAAGATGTTAATCTGGAGAAGAGGTTAAGAATATAGTATAAAAGATTAGGGCTTGACCTTTAGCAATGTTTACTATATATTAAACCATATTCTCACTAAATCTTCATTAGATTGCCCCCGCTCATCACAATACAGAAAAGTCATATTAAGGGTTTTATTATTATTCACAGAACTTACATAATATCGAGTCTGAATTTTGTTAATCTGCCCACTAATGCACGGGGTATAGGCATGGAACATATAATATATACCCCCACTTACGCAACTTTCTAGCTCTGCCCCTTGTTTTATGTAGCGACTCCAGTTTCTGTTCTTCAGGAAGCATGATCTATTTGGTGTTTTTCAGGCTTGTGTTCTATCTCCTTCTACAAAAAGTGAGAAGAAAGTACGTTTGATCCTTGAAGGAGTGTGTGAAACTTCAAACAGGTAATTGCTTGAATTTGAGATGGTTTAGTTCACAGAGCTATGTACAAATTTGACAATTATAGGACGATGAGGTGGAATGAGTTGTAGTGTATAAGGCACCTTTTTTACTCCAAATAATTAAGGAAACAGCCGTCTACTTCGAAAGGGTTGAGAAACTGCATTAAAACTCCGATCGGGGTGATATTATTCCTGGTCAGCAGTAAACATTTGGAAGCTTGCTTTATGAGCATGTTTCATCCTTTACCCAGGAGTGGAGTATTGCTTTTTCTTCTCTCGAGGATCAAACACTTTGAGCCTTTGCACATTGAAAGAGATAAAACAGAACACTTGTTTCGTGAGAGAACCGAGAAAAAAGGGGAATACTAGACATACACCTGTACTGGTTTGAAACAATCGCTTCAGTGATGAAGTAAAAAATGGTTCTTTTGTACCTCTTTTATGATCTCTGAAATGGCAATATCTTGTCATTTCTCTTGTGTTCCCCTCACATTTCGGTTTCCATTCTACTTATGTTCTTAGTAGAACTTTTGCATGTCACCTTGTTATGCGATATCACCGAGCTTCAATTCTTTTGTCCATTATGATCTTCCATGTGATGGAAAATAAACGCAAGATCAAATCTAAGTGCAGCAGAATGAATATAAAAATACTCAAATTGGCTGCAAGGGCATAAACCAACACCATGATACAGCACATACCGGAAGTCTGATGAGGAACCAGGAGCAGTGACAGGCCTGGGAGGTGATGCTGATGCTCATCCTTATGTCATTCACAATCAATCCTGTTTAAATCATGCTTGAGAGATGCTCCTTGTCCAAATGTCAAATTCGAAGGATGCGTTTAAACAATAATAAACACACAGGAGCGGCAATGCTGTATATTAGCCTCCATAGTTTGATTCATTAGTTTATTTATAATCAGAGTATGTGAATCCGAGTGGATTTCTCTTGAATTACGAAGGGAACACGTGCGGAGAAGATCAAGTAATTTTATGTATGTATTATAATATTTGTAATTTATAAGTCTAGGACTGACCTTTACGAAAGCTTGTAGTTATTTGCTTATGGAGTAATATATTTTGTTGATGTGGCTCAACATCATTTTGCTTATAATGCTTGGTCACCTGGGTCAACTTGCTCTATTAAATTATACCATCCTCCATTTGTAATGTCATGGCAATCTCCTAATAAAGTTTTTTTAAGGTAATTAATTCATTTAATTTAAACTAAGTAATACAAATGTACAAACATTACAATGGAAAGAAATCCCAGGTAACCAATAACATGATGTTATACACTAGACAAGCCAGAAAAGTTTTAACTTTATGGAGAGGGAAATCATATCAGTAAAGTCATTTGCAAGCACCAATTGTCTCATCTTATGGAGATATTTTCCTTTTGCTTCTTCGAATAGAGCATGTTCCTTCTTGAATATCAAATTGTTCCTGACCTTCCATATTATATGATTGCCATTAACCTAGTTTAAACACATTCTTGTCCCATTTAGAGTTGAGGTTGAGTACAGTAGCCCATTAAATAGTCTGTGACTAGTCTGCTAAGGTTGAGGAGACGTTAAATAGGTCCAAGTGGATGAGCTACAAAATTTTAGAGTAAAAACATTCAAAAACCATGTGGCAATGGCTTTCCTGAGCTCTTCAACATAGTATACACATCATGGACTCTATTTGAAACTTGATCTTGTCTCTAGCGTTAAGCTTCTGAAGCATTGCAAGCCATTAGACGAATGAGATTGGAGGTGAGATTATTGAATCCCAAACTAATTTGAACCATCTAATCTCCTAGTTTGAGCTGTGTATTAGCTTCCTGCATGAAGTAGTGACAACCTTGTAAGATTTCCTTATCCATATAATATGGCCGTCTCTATTGGTTTAAGGGAAGCACTCATTCAACAGTTGCATCACTCTATGTTTATATAGGGGGGACTAATTAAGAGCCAATTATCTTACCAAAAGCTTGTTTCTAAGCTTTCTCCAATATTGTGTTTAATGTGGTCCTCCATAAAACTTCTAGCTAAGAGGATTTCTTGCAATGTATGAGATATATTATCTTTTGCCCTGAGTGTTTAGATGCTTTCATTCCTCACATAATACTCGTTGATCCACTTTACCCATAAGCTCTCTTTAGCTATACAGTGTTTTAGTTTTAGTTCTAGTTCTAGTTAAGCTTATTCCAAGACCCCTTTCATCTTTAGGACGGCATAAGATACTCCACTTTATATTATAGCCTTTGGTATTGTTGGTTGAAATCTTCCAAATGAAGTCCCCTATCATTTTTTTGATGCTTTTCAAAACACCACTACATAAAACCATGTGGGATAACTAGTAGGTGCTTAAGTTGATAAGTACGGTGATTGATAGCTACATTACATCTCCATAGGAAAGCCACTTGTTACTTCAGTAATTGATTCTTCTCTCGATAGAACTTATTATAGGTTTGCAACCCTTAGTAAAGATTTTAATTGAGGAGATGCGAACACCTAGGTGCTTGAGATGAAGTGATTCCAACTTCAAGCTTCCAGTTTCATGTATCAAAAATTTTGAATTGCAAGATAAGTAAATAGAGCTCTTGTCAAGGTTGTATTCTAGACCTGATATCTCCTTGAATGAGATTAAGGATCTCTTAAATATGTCAATTGACTCATTATCTGCAACTTATAGTATTAGTAAATCATTAGCAAAAGCAAGTTTGAGATTTGGAGTTCCTAACATCTATTGTGGTACTTAAAAATCATATTCTTATTGATAAAGGGTGGTGATTTTGTTCAATATTTCCATATCAATAGTAAAGAGAAATAGGGACAAAGATTCCCCTTACCTTATCCCCTATCTGCTTTGAATAAATCAAATGGCTCACCATTTATAATCACTATAAAGGTCACAATAGTTAGGCATTTAGTAATCCATTCTAAAATTCTTTGAGGGTAACCAAAAGCTTGGAGAGCATCCAATATGAATTCCCAACTATCTGTATTAAAAGCCTTAATAAAGTTAATTTTCATTACATAACTCTTAGTGGATTTGTTGCTAGAGTGACCCCTAGAAAACTCTTGAGCTATGCAAACATTGTCTCTTATATTCCTACCTTTAACATATGCTCCCTAATAAGCATTTATGAAATTTTTGAGTATTTTTTTAAACCCTCTTAGTTATTATCTTGAAGATAACTTATTAAATGACAATGTAACATGAAATTGGCCTGTATTCCTTAAGATTTTCTAGATTAGGAGCCTTAGGAATTAGGCTGACAAATGTTCTGTTTAGTTCAAAAAAAAGACATTTCATATCAAAGAACTCTTAGACAGTATTGATGAATAGAGAATCAATGAGGCTCCAAATGGACTAAAGGAATTTAGAACTAAATTCATCTAATCCTAGTGCTTTGTTATGTTTGAATAAAAAAAGAGTAGATCTAATCTCCTTTGGAGTAACTTTCCTAGTAAGTTCCAAAGCCTACTGAGTGGAGATTGTGCCTCTCAAGGATGCTTGGACATTTTGTGGAATTGATTTAACCTTGCAATTTCTTCGAAATAGGTTTGCAAAGTAGCCTTAAGCCATCAATTCTCCTAATTCCTTACCACTGTACCATTTAGTCCTTTTAAGCATAATATCTAGGCCTTATTCCTTCTCCCCTTGATTATGTTATGAAAGAACCTGGTGTTTCCATCACCTCCTTCAACCAAAGTATTCTATATTTTTGCCCAAGCTGAGAGTTTTATTCCTCCAGTTTGGTGTAATAATTTATGAGCTTCATCTTTTCCATCTCCTTCAGGGTAGGGTTTTTAGGCTCTTTACTAAGTTTTTTTGGAGCCCTTGTCAGAGATTCCAAGGCTTTCTTTTTGTAAAATTGAAGAGGGTCAGTGTTATTGATAGATGCATATTTAACAATATTTATACCCCATATTTGATTTATTTTTTCTTGATATATTATACTTTTATTATATATTTGGTCTTTAATTTACTCCAAGTGTATTTAGATTATAATTGCCTTCACGGATTAAAAGGAGAAGAATTCGAATGAAAATAAGGCATAAAATGAAGATTTAAAGCGAAGAAGGGATACATAACCTTGGCTGGGCCTGTGTACTTTTCTCTAGTCATGTAGAATCATGAATTCTGGAGCTTTTGGGATATACATAGTCGTGTATCTCCTAGAAACCTTAAATTTTACTATAAAAAGACATTATCGAAGGCAAAAAGCAGAGGAGACACACAGAGGTCGACTCCAGGTGTAGAGATCATTCAGAAAGGTGATATTGATCCAAAAAAGTAGAAAACACAAACAAATCATCAACATATCTAGTAGAATACATCATCAAACCTCTATCATACAAGAACATTCGATAAGAGCTAAAGGGAGATTTAAAATTATGAACTCTTTGTTTTTTATTTGTTTTTCTTTCAGTTTATGTTTAATTTCATTTTCAATTATGTGTAACTAAATGCCTTGTTAATGTCTAGCTGTGATGAACCCTATTTGAGATATAATATGTTTTCATTGTTTTGTTTAATGCAGTTATTTTGATTTGATATATTGTAATTCAACTATGTGTTTACTTTATGTTTTAATAGATCTGGAATATTAGTTCATAATTTCATAGCATAAAGATTGAGAAATCTTATGTATGAATAGATTCAATCTAATTGAAAGGAGTTGATTGCAAACCTAGAGATAAGTTGATATAAATCCTCTAGATTAAGGTTAAACTTAATAGCGGAATTCACAAATCGGTAAAGTAATCTTAGTACCTTTAACCTGAATAATACCGGTTGATAATTCTAAGACTAGTTTTTAGTAGTCTCAAGTGGGTTATTAGCATAAGATAGGAATTTTCACGTTCCAATAGTCAATAAAACTGAAGGATAGCACAGCCAAACATCACCTCTTCGAATTCCATCAACAGCCGCAGTTAGTAAAACCTCAATGGCAGGGTATCAGCACAAACAACAAGATCTAAATGAATCAGCAGGAGCAGATGCAACTTAGTGGCCATGGATCAGGTAGAGAGATCCAGATGGAGAAGTAGTATCCAAACCACCAAAACAAACAGCAAAAAAGACAAGGACTAGTCTCCCACACCCAAGGATAGTTATGGTTAAGGAATACAACACACATTAAGGAAGGTGGAAGGGACAGCTTTCCGAAGCTTTTAACCCCTTCCACTATAAGGGGATAGAAGCTTTAAGGTGACCTCCATCAGCTTTAATGGTAGGTGTCAACTGATGCACATAGGAATCCAACTAAGGTATAGGTCTTTTAGGGGTGTGGATTGAATCAATCACTAACTAAGGTTGGGAATAGTGCTAAATTGTTAAACGAAGGTTGTGTCATGGCAAATGAGATTGAAGTTGTAGACTGGCTAGTTATTGTGTTGTCTAGATTGCAGGAATTTAATAGGCCTCTTGTTGTTTTTTTGTTAGTTAATGTTCGAATTTAGACAAAAGATTGTAGTTTGTACAATCTCAAGATGTACATAATTTCTTATTATTTATATATACCATCTGAATTACCAAAAGAAAGTTAATAAAACAATTGCATAATAAAGATCAATTATTTAAAAGTTTTAAGGGGATTCATTACCTAGACACTGATTCTTGATATTGATTATTTCTAAGTGATTTCTTTGTCTTCTCTGCTCATTATTGTTTCTTGTTTATTTTAATTGCTTAAGTTTTATTTTCTTTATAAAATCAAATATCCAATTTGTAGGCTAGATAATAGGATAACAGTAATTACTAGTTTTCATTGGCTTTGTAAGATTCAACTTGTACTTACTAGTACTAGTTACAACTATGTAATGCACTTGCGATTAATTCAACATTGGCCTTAAGTATTGAAAAGATCAATTAAAATTTTGGCATTGTTGTCAAGGAAATTGATATTTGGAAAACCTTAACTTTATTAATCTAGTCATTACTATTCTATTTTATTTCATTTTATTCATTTTTATTTTACGTTAGTTTATTTGTTTAATTTTCTTAGTTTTATTTATTTATTTTTAAAATTATACTCCTGGTCAGTTTATGACCCGAAGTACATCTAAGAGCTTAATAGATGTAGATCCAAAAATTGAAAGACAACGCGAAAGAATCTTTATAAGCCATAGTTGTGGGAGTTTGAACTAGATCATCGAATAGAAGGCTTGGAAGGTCACGTAAACATGGAAGAATCCTACAATACAGCGGACCAATCTAGTACCATGTTTGACTATGCTAGGCTATACTTATTTGGTGCAGAATCTAGCATAGTGAGACCGACTGCTCAAGCAAATAACTTTAAGATCAAGCCGAGCAACATCTAGATGGTGCAATAGTTAGTCCAATTTGAAGGACTTCGAGACGAAGACCTGAACACTCACATCTTTAATTTTTTGGAGATCGCGATACATTCAAAATAAATGGAGAACATGATGACACCATTAGATTGCGTCTAGTTCCATTTTCCCTAAGAAGAAAGGCTAAGTAGTGCCCGAATTCCATGCCACATTCGTCACTAACTACATGGGAACAAGTGGTAGAAAATTTTTTGTTGAAATACTTTCCACCTAATAAGACTGCAAAGTTGAGGTCCGACAACTCCTTATACTCCCAAGCTAAAGGTGATCATTGTATGACACATAGGAGAAATTCAAGGAGATGCTCAGACGATGCCCATATCATGGACTGCCCCTGTGGATGCAAATCCAATCCTTCTATAATGAGCTGAGTCAGAGCACAAGGCAACCTATAAATGCAACAACTAGAGAGACATTAAATAACAAAACACCTGAAGCAGCCCAAGAGTTGATAGAGGATATGGCCATGAATAACTACCCGTGGTGCTCGGCTAAAGCATAATCCAATAGGCAAGCGGGAGTTTACAAAGTAGATGTGGTAGTACAGTAGCCAAGTGGAGGCCCTGAGCAAGAAGATAGACATATTGACTATAGCTCTACAAGGAAGGGTGATGTAATGCAAAGTGTCCGGGCTAGATCATCAAGGACCAAAGTGTCAATCACTTCAGTTAGAGCATGTGGGTTATTTGGGGAATGCTCTGAGACCCCAAAATAATCCTTATAGTAATACTTATAATCCTGGACGGAGGAACCACCTGAATATTTCATGAAAAAATCAAGTACAATAAAGAAACAACCCTCCACCTAGATTCCAACAACAAACATCACAACCTAAGAAGCCTGATATGCATGAGCTGATCATGGAACGAAACATTAGCAAACGGATGCATCCATACGTAACTTGGAGGTTCGAAAGGACTAACTTTCAAAGTCAGTGGTGAAAAGGGCAAAGGGGAGTTTGTCAAGCACAATAGAGATAAATCTTAAATAAAGAATAATGGCAATCATCCAGACTATGAGAATAAGCTCCAAAAAGAAAAGGAGGTGACTACTGAGGGTTACCTGAAGGCTAAAGGTGGAAAACACCTAAAGAGAGTCGAGCAATATGATACTTGTCGTTAGGCATATATAAATTAAACCCTTATTTTAATTTCAAATTTATTAATCAATTGAGTATAGAGAAAATAAGAGTCAATCCCATGAGGAAAGCTTGATTTACCAAATTAGTTTATTTGTCGGTAAGTTCAATACAATATTCCAAAAAAGGATTTCAATATGTCAATATCACCTTTTGATCAAGCAAAAATATTTTAAATAAAAGAGAATTATAAATGATCGATTCAATTTCAAGTTCAAATTTATAAATCAACAAATTGAACTTAAAATGCAAATATCATAACAATTTTGCTGATGTGAAAGAAATTATATCCTAAAGTCGAAACATCTTTAAAGCATTAACGCATGATGTCCTCTGTAATCCACATAGGTAAGATACAACATCAAAACTTAAGAAAAAAAAATATAACATGTTCTTAGAATGACACAATCAATATACAAGAAAAAAAAATTTATCACTAAGTTGTAATCATTTAAAATATATATTTCTGAATTTATTTTTTAATGGTGAAATGAAGTCATACAAATCTAAAATTTTCAGTTAAGAAAACTTATGCTCATACTTCATTAATGACTTAATTTCTTTCTAATATCAAATATCTTCTATGCAAGCATGTTTTAAGTGGTTTTACAACTTAAAATATATTACTTTCGCAAACCTAGATTTTCTGAAACAAAACAATTTTTGCAGCTTCTTTAAATCAAATTCTAAGGTTCTCTTCTAGATTTGATTTCGTAGCAAACTAATATCTAAATGGTCACTTAAACATAGATTAAAGTAAACAAAAAGTTAAAATAGTTTTGATTTCAAGAAGATTAAAAAAAAATAAGAGTCACAAAGTTAATGACATGTCACATACATTTCATCTCAATTTTCTCACTAACTATTCTATCATTCATGTAAACATGAAATAATAATCAAGTTGGTATAACTAAATGTTGATTTATCATTTGGTTAATCAAGATTATTGTTTAAGTACAATCATCAAATGGAGTAATCTAACCTCACTCTAAAATAGGCATATATAAGCAATTTAATAAAAAGAAACCTATAAATTTAGCTAAACCAATACGCATATAAAAGGGGGGATTTAATATTCAAATTAAATCCAGGAATCGATGAAATAAAATATAAAACTAATATAATATTCACAAATGAATAAGCATGTTTTAAAATTTTAGTTTAATCAAGCAATTTCGAAATTTCTGAGATATTTAACAAGTTGAACATAGATAACAACTAGCTGGATTCTACTTATTCCTTTTCACTTTTAGAAATTGTACCAGCTCAACTCAAAACACGTTAAATACAAGGAAACACAATCAACAACCAAAATTTGTTCAAAGAACATCCAAATTCCAGCCCATACAACTTCAAATAAATCACTAGTTCTACTTATCATATTCAAATAATCAAGGATTCATTCATTCAAATCAGAATATGATAAACACAATAAAAAATTTCGTCAATTGTATATTATTAAATCAACTCGAAATGACTTGAATTATTATAGAAAAATAATATCCTAAATACTCAAGATTGCATAATTAAACAGAAAATTTAACATTTAAGCATAACTCAAGCATTGTAAATCAGAAATAAGGGAAAGGTTTAGAAAAACTTATTAACGTGATCCATTTTCATACCTCAAACCAGCCCTTTCAAGGTCTAAAAATTTCCTCCACCAATCTTAAACTAACTCAAGACTAGTGAAAATTGGTCCCCTTTCACCCCCAAACACTCCTTCAACAATTCCTAGCTTCAACCCACCTTAGAAGGGTGCCAAACTTCTTAGAGATTTCCCTTCTTCTTGTGACTGCTTGTTTCCCTCTTCCTCACTGCTCCATCGCTTTTATAGCCTCAAAAAATCTTGAAGAGTCGCACGTGGCTGGATCTTTAATGATTTTCTGCTTATCTTACCCCATTTTGAAGAGATTTTAATGTTAAGATTTCTAGTAGGTGTGACTCCTCCTCGATCCCGACACCGGTTTCTTCTTTTTTGCTTTGGGTTTGGACTGGGTCACTGGCTGGTGTATTGGATTTCTCTACTGGATTCTTGTTTTGGTGGGTTAATTTTTTGCTAATAGATTCTTATTTTATTGGGTTGTTTGCTTGTTCTAGTGGGCTGGGATTTATTTTGTTGGTGTTGGTTAGATTGAGTTTCTATTAGGCTAGTTGCTTAATTATGGACTTTCTTCTGGGCTAAACTTCATTTTGGGCTAGATTTTCTTCTAGATTCCTTTCTTTAAGCCCACCAAGTCTACCAAAAAAATAATTAATACAATTTGGAGCCTTTTTAGAAATAATATATGGATCCAAAAAATTTAGGTATTAATAGTAAAATGTAACAATTTGTTGCCCAAATGTGTTATGTAAATGGTTTAAAACAATATCAAATAGGGATGTAAAATATGTTATAATTTCTACTTATCAGAATATCGAACTGCAATTTTATATTTTGTCAGAGCCAAGAGAAATTAATTGGAAGAAGAGTTGGATAAAGTCCTTGACCTTTTAGAACAATTGAAGAATGAATTTCCCCTTGTGGAAACCTCTTTTGTAGAAACCAAAGAATGCTGAATCGTTGATAGAATAACCATCAAACAAGGAGGAATCAAAGAAGACTTTAATGTTTAGCGAGGAGCACTCAACTAAGAAGATCAAACTACCAAAGAAACAAACTAACCCAGGGAGTTTCTATATCCCTTACACTGCTAGTAGTTTAAAAGTAGATAAGGCTCTAACTGACCTTGGGGTCAGCATAAATATGATGTCTTACACTTAATTTGAAAAAATGAGAAAAGAGGAACTTGAACTAACTAGGATACCTGTTCAACTAGCTGATAAAGCAATAAAACATCTTAGGAGAATCATAGAAAATGTACCGGTTAAATTTGATAAGTTCACATTCCTAGCTGATTTTATAATTATTAACATAAAGGAGGATACGAAAATGCCTTTAGTCCTCAGACGACCTTTCCTAGCAACTGCCAAGTCAATTATAGATGTTGCCGAAGGCAAGTTAACTTTAAGGGTAGGGGATAGAGAGTTTGTCTTTAGGGTCTCTGATGTCAAAGATAAATCTCTTGAATTTCTGGATGCTATTGAGCCTAATAAGTCTTGTCAAGATGTTTTGCAAAACTCTACATGTAAGGATCCACAGACTGTTGCAATTTCAAGGGCATAAAACAAAGGAGAAACATGGAAGAAAGTGTCAAAAGGTAGTCCACTTACAGGTTATGGAATCTACAGTAAGGCTTCAACAACACAATTTATATAAGCCACCTTCATAAAAGTAAAAGGTACATCAAGCTAATGACGGTAAAGAAGCACTACATAGGAGACAACCTATGAGTGAGTTTTTAGTTTTGTTTCAATTTCGATATTTTCTTGTTTTAGCTTTTATGTTAGTATAGGTTTTAATTAATTAAATTTTGTTTGAGTGTTTTCTGATAGAAAGATTAAGCATTTTGGAAAGAATTACAACTAATTGTGACGCTAGGGGATGCATGTTACGAGTTATAATGATAGAGTGCAAAATTTTGATGACTGAGCATCAAAATTTAAAGTTGCACACGTTTATAGAGAGTTACATGTTCTCTGTACATGGTGTAGTTTTAAACATTTTGATACATGCCTATATACCAAGCTATGTAAACCCGTGAAAGGTTGTAACTCAGTAACATACATGGTTTGAGACTATTGGAGACTGCAACCTCTAGATCAGGGTGATGGAGTAGCAAATTAATGTATGTGAAAGGAGTTTTTTTAGTATCACTATGTTTTTTTAAAGTGATTTCTAGCATTGAGTGATCAGATATTAAATTTATCCCAAAGTGCAGATAACTCTATTAGAACTTATTTAAGAATTCATCATTAATAAGGCACCTGTCGAGTTTCCCTTGCATGAATCTACCTTTATTCTGCTTATTGCTCTATATATACAAGGTTCTTTTAAATTTCAAATCCATCAAGCCAATTCTGAAGATTAGATCAATCATTTCATGAAACCTCTTATTGGAATGAGAAGGAAGCTCATTAAATTCATTAGGGAATATAGTGCAACTATAGTTTCTAGCCAATATCCAAGATGAAGTAATATTTGGTGCCAGCTTAAATAGCTCACTCCATCAATTTATTCTTTGAACCTCCCAATTTCCTGCATAAATGACAATGATAGCTATTGTGCTATTGAATTCCCTAACAGTCATATCACAATAAACGTGTTGCTTAGATTGGCTATAGCTTGTAAGAGAGAACTAATTAGGTTCAAATGCAACTATAATCTTACCACTAGGATGTGATTCATAGTTGCTAAGCTTTATCCAATCCTTGTGCTAAAAAACTCAGACCTTTGTTATAAGTGTCTACTTTTATTTTGGTCTTAATAAGACCAACAAAATTTGGCTTTTTGAGAATAAGAAAATCCCTCAAATCCATTTGTTTATTAGTGTAATTAAGCCTTTAATTTTCCATATTATTAAATTCATCAACCTTTCGTTGATTTGGCTTTCTTTCTCCTAGTCGTATAACTAGTTGTACTAGGATGAAGAACTTCTTCAGTTAAACCATGTTTTTTTAGAAATGAGAGTGTTGGGAGCGAATCTTACCTCATGAGTTCTAGGTGATAGTACCAAGGTCTCCTTACCTTTATCCTTTAGGCTCTAAGGTGATTCACTGGTGTTGAGCTTGTTTGGAAGGAAATTTTCAGGATTAAGCTCCAATATAGTTGTTGTCCTTACTTTTTCTACCTAGTCACTCTAAATAGTTGGTTTACCATTTATAAAAGTATAGTCATTATCCCTTTTTCAACCTTTTTATCAAAACCGGTCTCTAGACTCTGATCATCCTTTTCTTATGTGGCTTACAAAGGTAGTGCAGGAAAATTCCGGCGAGTGCATCATATACACGCGGTGCGGAAAATAAAAAAAATTTGTTTCAGGACTTTCCCAAAGTTCAGGATTTATGTGTCTATACAAAAAAGTACCATAATTCTTAAACCATAATGACCAAAGGAGACCGTCTCTAGCGGTATCCACGCAGAGATCAGAGAATCTAACCGAATCAAACTCTTTGATCCGGAAATAGTTAAAACAAAGAAGATAGTGCTAGCTCTTACCTTTGTTCTTGGAGAGCAACGTGAAGGAGAGGAAGAAGATAAAGCTTGGAAGAAGATGATGGAGAGCTTCGGATGAACCATAAAATGGAAAGCTTCAGATGAACCATAAAATGCTCCCTTTTTTTTGTTTTTCACGATTATGCTTTTTATTCAACTTTCTTCTTTTATCTTTTATGGTTTTTTTCTCTTATCCATCAAAGACATTAAATGTCACTTTAGTAAAAGTTCTCTTCCTTTAATGTCTTCCTCCCATGTA
>JANIHZ010000006.1:43136998-43148897 GCA_027478365.1 Erythroxylum rufum | reverse complement strand
GCCACCCTCGCGAGACAAGGACTCGGATATCCCCAACGATATCGGGTTCGGGTCATTGCGGGAGTGGGGTGTTACAAGGAGGGGAGCTTGGAGAAGGAGTGGAGTTTGCTATTAACAGTTAATCTCCTAATAAAGTTGGTCGTTCTTTAATAGTTAGTTTATTGTTCTTTTATAGGTTATGTGCATATCTCAAAATTGTTGTTTTAATTCTTATAACATCAAATAATTTTTTTTATTCAGTTGACAAACTAACGATAAATGACAAAATAAGTTATAAATATAATTTCTTAACCCAAAATAGTTAAAAAACTTAAATGCACCTAACATAAAATTTTGAGAATATAAACAAACAGTTTTCCTAACCAAATTATGTAAAAGTTTCTTCAAGTCATTTAAAAAATACTAAAGTTATAATTAGATTATGGAAGAACTCCTAATCATCTTTTGAAAAATTATGTGTTTATTCTTAACCACCAGGAATAAGAAAGAGATCTCAAGTTTTAGAACAATTTGAAACAAAATAGACTATTTTCAATATTAAAAAAGCTACCAATTACGAAATTCAATAGTTTAAATTGATTGTTTTTATTTAATTAGGTAAAATTTTAAAGTCTTAAGTCTTAAGAAATTGAAATTAGAACCTCACAAAAACATTAAATTTATAAAAAGTGGTAGCTTTTATAATCCATCAAAATTGACAAAAAGTACTTAAAAGGATTAAAATAATTTATCAAAAGAAACAAGAGCGCAACTTCAAGAAGAGGATAATTAATGAGAGACCTAAACGTAGCATAACATGAGAGAAGGATGTAGCCTCTTTCCAATAAAATGAACCTCTAAATTCCTAATTACAGTTTTCCAAAACATGATTCATTAGTTTTAAACGGTAGATAGAGTCAATGTGATAATAACTACAATTTTAAAATGCTAATATTGTCTAAAGATTCCTATGTTGATGAATTACAGTGTCAAGATGGATTGTCATGTATACTTGTTTGATGTAGCTTATAATTAGAATAACCATTGCCTACATGTGACATCAATTATCTTGACTTCATGATGGTATGAACATCAAGTTCTTTTTAAATTTAATTCAAAAAATTGAAATTTTGATCAGCTTTGCAATCAATCTTAATTTTGAAGAAAAAAGTTTTTTAAAAGTAAAAAAATACGTTTGATAAAATTTACTGACTTATTAAGGGCTTTTCTGTTTCCGTTTCCATTTTAAATTTAGTTTTCTATGTTTATTTTCAAATTTAGTTTTAAAAAACCTTTTGTATAAGCATTACTTCACATGTTAACGCACTACATACGATGACATGCACGTTTAAACCATGGTGTTTGCTTAACTAATAATTTGACGCAACCATCGTGCAACTTTTACGAGTGACAAGGTGGCTTAACTAATAATTTGACGTAACCATCACGCAACTTTGAGTGAACAAAAATATTCACCATGAATAAGTCACTCTTCCAACGGCTGATGAAATCTTCTGGAACAGATGTTCTGCATCAACTTGTGTCAAAACATCTGGTCTACATATTTAACGGGAATAGAGAGAAATGTGTAACCAAATGTTCTGGCACAAGATCTGGTACTTACTATTTCATCCCTTACAACAGTTCCCAGCTCGCCGGCCGTAAGTAGCCAAACGCTGTGGCTCTAGATTGATCACTCAATCTGGCAAGTCAAGGCAAAAACAAAACCATACCATGGCTTTTGATTGATCACTCACTCTAACAAGTCAAGGCAAAAACAAACCATACCATGGCTTTTGATTGATCACTATAGCAAGTCGAGGCAAAAACAAAACCATGATCCAGGAAAATGCAACTGAACATAAGTAGGCTAAAATGGCCACTAAAGCACAGAAAAAGACCCAAACTTGCAAACCAAATATGTATGCTGCAGTACAAAAGCCGCATCCCATCAATATCAGCTTATAACAGGGATTAACACCATGCATGCACATAATAATAACATTTGTATAAAATAATATCTCCGCAGATCTTGGACAGAACAAAACGTATCCCCATGTCTGCCCATTATTCTTTTTGATTGAATCTGACAGGGGAAGCTATGATTCTAATTGAAACTTCATAACAGCACCAGCAAAAAGTTTATAATAATGGGAGGATGAGAACAAAACCGTTCCTCCTAACAACAAAATCAGTCGTTGACAAAAAATTTGGCATAACTTCTGGATCTAAAAGAATGATCTCTGACTAGCTTCAGAGTAGCTATAACAACTTCATCCTATGTTTATTTTCCCAAAAAGATACCCGTTAATCCTTCTAAAAACTTACACTTTTGCAAGCTCAGCAGCAGCAGGTGCGGGAGTAACGCCACCAGTGGTTGGCCTGAAAAGTCAATTAACTTCAACTTCATCAAGCATGCACAAAAAGATGTCAGAATGAAGCAGACAAGCAGAAGTGTACTCACAGTCCGACAAAGACTTTAAATGCATCATAAATACCCCACTGGGCTCCAGTAAGAGTACCAATCATGACAATACGTAGAGGAAGTCCTCGGGTGCAGAGACCCAACAAGCCCATCTTCTTCACGGCCTGCACAACCAATACAATTATAACAAAAAATTTAGGCAAGAAAAAAAACAGTGAATCTCCTATACACCATGCTAAGAAAACACTCACATCACCAACAGTAGCTCCTTTAGCATTGTTGAGGAAGGAGACAAGATTATCAGCAGGATGGGACACAATCGCACAGAAAACTCCAGCAATGTAACCACCTGCAAAGCTCACACCAAGCTGCAGGTGCTTGCTGCACTGATCTTTTGGTGTAGGGATGGCATGTTTGTAGATCAGCTCCACGATGGTCTCAAAAGATGCAAATTTCATCATAGTATCTACAGAAATATTAATTCATACCAAAATGCTCAACAGCCATTCCAATGGTGTCAATCAAAAACCCAACTTTGGGATAGAGATCAAGATATCATTTAGATTGACCTGCATTAATACTCACAAGAACATATCCAAAGGAGCACATGTATTGTCGACCACATATTAACACAACTTCTAACTACACCCTCCCAGAAAAATGAATAAAATAAGAAAGAAAGACCCACAAAAAGTTCACACTTCTGGGAAGCAAAAAGTGGGAATGATGTTTGCCATGCACTGATCTGAGAATGAGCGCATAAGGGCAAAATGTTAACAGGAAATATAATGGATCTATAATGAAGAGAGAAAGATATTATAGTCAACAGAATTTACTCAATATAGGAAAAATTACTCAAGCAACCAATGCAGGAAAGAAAAAGCAAGCTAACACCAGAATCCAATAACAAATACAAAGTAGAAGAAATGATCAACTTACAAGGAATTTGACGTCCCCACAAAGGAACAATCCCCTTGTACAACCTAGAAAAACAATGCAAGTTAAGCGTAAAATAATTAACGATGCAGCTTGAAGAAAAATTAGTCAGAGAAAGCAATAAATAATTTGATATCCATACCCCAAAGCACCTTCAGATTTGATAAACTTGGGGAGCCCATCAGATAGACCCCTCGCAAAACCGGGCTGAGTTTGAACACGGACCTTAACCGCTTCAAAGGGGCAAAGTGCAACATCTGCAATCACCTCAGCAGATGCAGAGCCAGCAAGGTAAATCAACGTCTTATACTTGGCAGCATATTCTGGCCCAGCGATGTCAGAGTAATACTTCTTGAAGAACTCGTAGAATCCAAATTTGCAGGCACCCTGAGCACTATAACCGAGGAGGGTAGGCACCCAGCCCCTAAAGAAGCCCCTAACCCCCTGCTCTTTTAGCAGAACTCCAAATCCAGATGAAATGCTTTTATACTTTGCAGGGTCAATCTGAAAAATGAATTGCAGTCTTAGTTTACTTTACACCATAATCTCTCCCCGAGACTAAAAAATTTATACTAACAGGAACCTTTGCATCTGATAAGTAATCAGAGCTATGCTCAAAATCCTCTAAAACAAAACAATTACACACAAATATGAGTGTGTGTGTGTGCATATATACACTTAACGTAATAAGCAGCTCTCTGTTCAAAGAAATCCACTGGGGTCAAGAGTGGTCAAGCGGGTAAACATAATTGGGCATCTCGAAGAAACCGTGATCAGGCTAATACAAAATTGAGCACGGACTTCAACATAGTTAGAATAAGTACATAAATTAATAAATGTGTACAGAGATTAAAAAAATCATCAAAACCTGGAAGGCAGAACGGTATAATCACAAATAACCAATTGCTAGGAAGAAATGCCACGTCATTACAGAGACTGATATGATACAGGAAAAGATCTAGAGCTAAGAACAAACAATCAAAATCAACAAAAACCATCACCCAAAATTCCCATCAAGCTACTGAAAACTGAATCTAAATTACTAGATATCTAACAAAATAACGATTACAAAAGAATTTTTTAAAAAAGGATCAAAACATCAAAAGAAGCAACGACCATTAGCAGTTAACATAGATCATCAATAGTAAACGCAGATCTTCTCTCAGCTAATTTCAAGGGAGAAACAGAAACAGAAACAGAAACAGAAAAAGACAAAAAGGATAAAAAATAAAAAGAAAAAACGGAGATCGGCACCTGCATGTTACACTTGACGAGATCAAGAGGAGTAACCGCCATGTGAGTTAGACCGCAACTGAGAATACCACCGGCCGTACAAGCAGCGTAGAAAGCCGGAGAGTACATCTCGATCTTAGCAGGCTCGCTGGGAGAGGGGACGACGAAGGAACCACCGGAGGCGACGTCTCTGTTAGTCACGAGAGAGGTGGACTCCGGGAGCAAAATATAAGCCGATGAGGAGTCAAAGAGTTTAGAGAGAGAGAGAAACTTGGGAGGGGAAGAAGAGTAGAGGAAGTTTGGGATTAGAGACTGTCTAGAAGATTCGGAGAAGGCCATTGAAGAGAGTTGGAGAGAAAACTGAGCGTAGCGAACAGAAAAAGGCAGAGAGACCTGCTTATGCTTTGTTGCAAATGGAGTTGCCAGATGCGTTGTTGCAAATGGAAACGGAGAGAGAGGAATATGATTTAACTTGTGCCGCTCAAGCCCTACCTTTTTGTCCTCAATGCCCTTAGCCTTTACCTCTTTTACAGTTGGTGACACTGGTGTCTGGGTTTTGATCGTCTTAATATCAATTTTAGACATGTGACATGAGTTGATGCTCCCCGTCCGTTATGTTTATTTGGTTATTTGATTTATTATGAAAAAAAAACATTTCTAAAATAGTAATAACAAATATATTATGTTCTAAATTGTTAACTAAATTTAATAAAATATAAGTACTAATACAAACACAACAATAATAATATTTCAGTAGAAGTCCAGCTCGTACGTTAAGTTTAGAAGTACACAATCTTACTTAAATATATACACACTAAATAAATAAATAAATAATATAAAATAACAATAATAATAATAATAACATCTCAGTAAAAGTCTCGTTGATGTAGGATCTGGAGAGATCTAGCAGTGCGCATCTTTACCCTTAATGAATAAAGAAACTATTTTCGATAAACTAACATGGAAAATAAAATAAAAATAACTAGTATCCAAGTATAAAATAAAATAAACTTAGAAAAATACATATTAAAAATAAAAATAAACATAAATATAAACATAAAAGATAATAATAATAAATAAATAAATAAAAATACGTACAAATAAAAACATAAAAATAAGTAATAACATAAATATAAAACAAGGTAAAAAGAAAAGAAAAATATGTTAATAAATACACAAACAAGAAATAAGAAAGAAGACAAGTAAATGAATAACATAAACAAGTCATTACAAGAAAATGTTTAAGCCAAGTAAAGAAATATTTAGGCTAAATAATTAAGAGGAAAGTACTACACATTAAATGTTTAGATTGAATACAAGTTAGACTAAATATAAGACATAGGCCTCGAAGGAAAATATTTAAAAGACTTATGAGGAAGAGAATAACCTCTTTATGCGAGATTCTTTACCTATATCCTAGTACACTAAAGTTTTCTGTTGAAGGTTATGTCTTTAATAAGTCTAAACAAAATTATATCATTCTTAATCACCTTCGTTTTACAGTCTTTAAGTACAATCTTATCACATTTTCTCACTGAAGCATATGGATGTCTTCTCTTAATATGTCTGAACCATCTAAGCCTTGTTTCTCTTAATTTTTCATTAATATTAGTTACCTTTAGTTTGTCTTTTGCTACTACATTCCTGACATTATCTATTTTAGTAAGATTGCATATCTAACGAAGCATTCTTATCTCCGCCACTTTTAACTTATGACTATACAGTATGACCGACCTAATCACTAAGCGATAGAATTTACCTTTGAACTTGAATTGTATCTTTTTGTCACATAAAACTCCTGTTGCGCTTCTCTATTTAAGCCACTCTGATTTGAGACAGTGAACAATGTCTTCATCGATCTTTCCATTACTTTACATAATAAATCATAGATACTTAAAACACTATTTCTGGGGTATAACTTTTGAATCAATCTTCACCTCCACATTGGAAATCACCTTATGGCCCGAAAAGTTACTCTCTAAGCACTTAGTCTTAGTCTTGCTCAATTTAAAACCCTTCGACTCAAACGTTTCTCTCCAAAATTTTAGCTTAACATTGATATTTTTTTTATCTAATACACTAAAACAATATAAATAATAAACAACAAGCACCAATGCACATCCCTTTGTATATTCTTAGCAAGCTCATCCATTATTACTGTAAATAAAAAGGGGCTTAATGAGGAGCCTTAGTATAGCTCAATATTAATAGAAAAATGCTTTGTATCTCCTCCTATTGTCCTTTCTCTAACTTTTTCGCCTTCATAAATATCCTTAATAATCTGTATATAAGTCATAGGGACTCCCTTAACTTCTAAATAATTCTATATGATTTTACTAAGTACCATGTCATAAGCCTTCTCTAAGTCAATAAAAATCATGTTTAAGTTACGTTGTTTTTTCTGTAATATTCCATTAATCTTTTAAGGAGATATAAAGCTTCTGCCATGGACCTTTCTAGCATAAAACCAAACTGGTTCTCCGAGATAAGTGTATCCTTTCTCAGACTTTTCTCAATCATCTTTTGTCATAACTTCATAATATGACTAAGTAATTTAATTTATCTATAGTTGTTACATGTTTAGATTTCCCCTTTGTTCTTGTATAGAGGAATTAACATACTAAGTCTTCACTCATCCGACATTTTGGTAGACTTAAGGATCGCATTAAAAAACTTGGTTAGCCAAGTAAGACCCTGTTCTCCTATAGTTTTCCACATCTTTATGGGTATCTCATTGGATCATACTGTCCTTCTACTCTTCATTTACCTCAATGCTCTTTTAATTTCTTCCCTTTTGTTTTGTTGACAACACGTAAAATTATGATACCTCTCGGATATGCTAAGATCACCTAAAGAGATGTTGTCCTATATGCTTTATTAAAAAGGCTATAGAAGTATCTCTGTCATTTTCTCTTGATGTCATTTTTAGCCACGAGAACCTATCCTACTTCGTATTTTATACATCAATCTTTGATCTAAGTCTCTCATTTTTCATTTCCTAACTCTCACCAACTTAAATATATCCTTTTCTACATTTTTAGTTTCTAATTGATGGTATAATTTCTCGTAAAGTCTACTTTTAGCTTATGAGACTATCGTCTTCGCCTATTTTTTTGCCAGTTTATAAATTTCTCTATTAACTACCCTCTCTGCCTCCGAGGTTTTATCTAATAAAGTTTTATAGAAAACCTTATTGATCTTAACCTTTTTCTTATACATCTTCATTCCACAACCAAAACCCATCTTACTACCCCTAGCCCTTTAGAAACATCTAAGATCTCTTTACTTGCATTCCTTAAAAGAGTTGCTTTTCTCTCTCACATCTAGTTAGCATCTCCTTCTAATTTTCATTCTTCTCCATATATTACTCTATCCCTAAGTTATTCCACTATATCCCCTTTCAGGTTCCACCATCTGATTTTGGTACGCCTTTTAAGACTTCTCTTCTTCCTCCAAACCCTAATTTAAGATCCATAACCAACACTTTTATGCTGAGTTGATAAGCAAGCATTAGCTACCACCTTGCAACTAGGTCAATCGCTCTACTTTATAAGGAAGTAGTCAATTTGAGTTTCTATAATTTTGAGCTTAGAAGTCACTAGGTGCTTTCTCGTTTTTCTTTAAAAATGAGTTAGGTATCACCAACTCAATTGCTATTGCAAAATTCAACAAAGTAGTCTCATTATCATTCCTATTACCATATCCGAAACTTTCCATGAGTCTATGAATATCCGTCTGAGGTTGTCTTTATATAACCATTAAAGTCTCCTCTCAGAATAACTCTCTCGTCTGCTAATCAACTCATCTAACTCTTCCTATAATAAAGCCAATGTACAAATATAAAATAAAATTAATAAAAGATACCTATTAAAATAATAAAGTAATAAAAATAAAAATAGATATGAAAGATAACAATAAATATAAATAAATAAATATCTAAAAATAGAAAAATAAAATAAGTAGTAAAATAAAGAATACAATAAATATAAAACAAGGTAAAGAATAAAAATAAAAGATAAAATAGGTAGATAAATATACAAACAAGAAAGAAGACAAGTAAATAAATAAAACAAAAAGGATATTGCAAGAAAATGTTTAGAATCAGTAAGGAAATGTTTAGGCTAAATAATTAAGAGGGAAGTACTAATCATTAAATAAGTCGCAATACTCAAAATAAATTATTTAAAAGACCTATAAGAAAGAGAAGAACCTCTTTATGTGAATAGATACACAAACAAGAAAGAAGACAAGTAAATAAATAAAACAAGAAAGATATTACAAGAAAATGTTTACGCTAAGTAAGGAAATGAAGATAAATAACTATGAGGGAAGTACTAAACATTAAATGATTAGGTTAAATATAAGTCGTAAGACTCGAAAGAAATTGTTTAACAGACCTATAAGAAGAGAAGGATCTCGTTATGTGAGATCGTTTACCTATGTCCTAGTGTGCTAAAGTTTTTTATTAAGGGTCAAGTCCCTAGTAAGTTCTAATAGAGCCATATCATTCTTGATCAACTCTCCTCAATTCTTCTTAGGCCTTCATTTTTTTTACTAAATACAATCTTCTTGCATCTTCTTACTAGAGCATTAGGAAGTCTCCTCTTAACATATCCCAACCACCTAAAACTTGTTTCTCTTAATTTTTCATTAATATTAATCACCTTTAATTTGTCTCTTACCATTACATTCCTAACCTTATCTCTTCTAGTAAGGTTGCACATCTAATAAAGCATACTCACCTCCTCTACCATTAACTTATGACTATGCACTTGTTTGATAGGCTAATATTATGTCCCATATAGCATGGTCAGTCTAATTACTACACAATAGAATTTACCTTTGAGCTTGAGTAGAATCTTTTTGTCACATAAAACTTCTTATGCACTTCTCTATTTAAGTCACCTTGATCTAATATGGTGAACAATGTCTTCATTGACCTATTCATTACTTTGAATTATAAAACACTCTTTCTATAATATAACATCTAAATCAATCTTTACCTCCACATCAAAAGCCATCTTATGGTACCAGTTTTAGTCCTGCTCAATTAAAAACCCTTTGATTCTAACATATCTTTCTAATGTTCTACCTTGACACTGACACAACATCATCAGCAAACAACATGCTCTAAGGCACATCCTTTTGGATATTTTTGATGAGATCATCCATCATTATTGTAAAAAAAAGGGCTCAATAAGGAGCTTTAGTGTAGCTCAATATCGTGTAAATTATAATTTAATAAAATTATAGTTGAATTTTAACTATACCAAAACGTAAAGTAAATTTTATGTATTAGTGTCAATATTAATTTGTACTAATTTTAATTTGTTTAATGTTTTAGATTATTACAAAAATGTTGTTACTTATTTTAAATATAAAAAAACTATTTCATTTCATTCAAAACCTTTTTTTTTCTTCATATAAATCTAACTCTCAAGATAAATTTTAGTAATTATATTTCTATAATTAGTAAAAATAGTTACTATTTGATCTATCGAAGAAACAAGTTGTAACGTGTCACATTTTTCAAAAAAAGTTGTCACAGTCATATTGAAGATGTTTTCAAACAAAATGGTAGTCATTTGTGTTCTGAGTAATATGAATAGCACTTTGATTGTCACAGTACAAAATAGTAGGAAAGGAATGTGTAATATGCATTAGGTAACTAGCATAGCCAAAGCAATTTAGAAGTAGCATGAACAAGTGCTTGATATTCCAACTTTATAGTAGAGTGAGATGTAACTGTTTGCTTCTTACTCCACCATGAAATAAATGAGTCACCTAAGAAGAAGTAATAACTAGATGTGGAAGGATGATCAATATGATCATCAATCTAATCAACATCATAATGCCCAAATAAGACTAAAGATGAAAGAGTAAAAAAATTAAGTCTATAAAAAAGAATACCTTTGACATATCAAGGAATATGAAGAACAACAGTAAAGTGAGTAGTTTGAAGAGTAGCCATAAATTGACTAATTATATGAATAACATAGTTAATATCATAACGAGTCATTGTAAGATAAACTAGACTGCTAGTAATTTGTCGATATAAAGTATAATCAAGGAGAATTATTCCATCTGACAACATTAACTTAACAATATTGGAATTAGTAATAATAGATCTAGAAAGAAAATCATATGCATATTTGTATTGCTATAGATAATAGCCATTGGAACTAGAAGAAACTTTAAGACCAAGAAAGTAACTTAATGATCTTAAATCTTTCATATCAAAATGTTAATTGAGATATTTTTACAAGTCAGAAATGCCTTTAGAAGCATTACCTATAATGATCATATCATCCACATAAAGCAGAAGAAGAACAACACCTTTTTCAGTCTAACAAATAAATAAAGTAGAAATGTAAGAATTGGAAGTGAAGCCATATTAGGTCGTAGTAGAACTGAATTTGGAAAACTAGGCACAGGAAGCTTATTTAAGACCATATAGTGCACAATGAAAGGAGATAAACTTTCTATGGGCATGAGAATACCGAGGAGTAGGACACATATAGACTTCTTAGTAAGATTCCTACTGAGAAAGGCCTTTTTAACATCCATTTGAAAAAGAGGCCAGTTTTTATTAGAAAAGCTGCTACTAAACTCAAAACAGATGTTAAACGAGCAACAAGAATAAGTATTCTTCATATTCAATACCATAATCATTAGTATAGTCTTTCATAACTAAATAAGTTTTATACTTCTCAATAGAACAATTTGATCAAATTTTATTCTTATAGATCTATTTGCTCCCAATAAGAGTCTTACTAAAAGGAAGATCCACAAAGTCCCAATTGTGAATTTTCCCTAAAGCCTAAGTTCTTCAAACATTACTTGTTACCTTAGAGGGTCTATACTAGTCTCACCATAAGAATGAGCTTTATATAAGGAAACAAAAGTGGAAAAATTGTGACAATCTTTAAGATAAATTAGATTATAGAGAGGTAGGCACTAAAGTGGGAGTAGAAATAGAGAGCTTAATAATAGGATTTGCATTAGAGGAAGAAAATAACTTAATGGAGGAGTCAGCAAAGAAAGGTTGGGAAGTATAAAGAGAACTATCAAATTTGGATAAGGTAGAGAACATGGTTTTTTTTTTCAGAAAGTGACATATTTAGAATTAAGTAGTCAAAAAGAAATGGGATCCCAAAAACGATAACCTTTATGTTCAATGCCATATCTTAAAAAGCAATAGAGATGGACACGAGGTTCAAGTTTAGTATGTTTGTTGGACCCCGACCTTTTTTTCTTGATGATTTGAATTATTAAATGAAATTAAATGAGGCAATAGTGGTGTTGAATGTTATACTTGAGTAATAT